>VZRO01000764.1:349497-424923 GCA_013397915.1 Daphoenositta chrysoptera
GACACACCACAAAAAACCCGCCCCCCCCCCCCCCCCCAAGTTTCAACAAATTTTTGCAATAATAAAATAAAACTGTGTGGAAAGGGCCACTCTGAAATACTTGCCACTTACTGCATTTTTTTGTGGTCACAAGTTTTAAAACTAATTTTCATTATTATCTGTGTTGGACAAGCTCATGGTTGGTAAATTTTCCTCATGAGTTCAGAGGCGGATGTGAAGGAAGTGAACAGGTTCCTACTTAGAGTGAAGACTCAGACAGTGTTTTGTGGGGTTTTTCTTACATACAACATACTCAGTTCTTTACTGATTTTTATTTTCAGTTTCTGACAACTTAATGTGTCAAGTATTCATGGAGATATCATCTAAAATAATATTAGTTTAAAAACAGGGAAAGTTAAGACCATAAACTTTAGAATTGTGTGTGCAAATTGGGTTAAACTACCATGACAAAAGCTTCTGCCATGGTCCTAGTTTCTGAGGAGGCTAAAAAAAGTGAGTAGGTTTATCTATTTTTTTAGTCTTTTTTACTCTCTATGTAAGATGAAAGTATTAAAATAACAAAAACATGGAGGAGCAAGTTTTCAGTGTAAAAATAGTTTGCTCTTTCATTTTACACTTTATTCTTAAAAAGGTTAGGAATGGAGTTTGACTGTTTCTAAACACATTTCTATTAGTTAAAAGTAATTTTGCTTTTTCAATACAAAAAGATATATTCAGATCCCTTAGGATCCTAAATAACTTATTTCATCATAGTAAATTCTAACTCCAGGTGCAGAATTTTTACCCAGGAATTATAAATATTCTTTTTTCCTCCCCCCACTGCATTGACTTGTTTGCCTAGTTAAAGTTCCTTTTTAATGTTATAGTGATGCTTGATTTCATCTTGCAGAGATTTCAGTAAAATAAAGAATTTGAAAAAAAGTGCCTTAATCATCACTGAAGTACTTTCATTGTCATCTCCATGGCAAATCCACTGAATGATTTTCAGCAAGTATGAATTTACTCCACAGCTAGACAGTAAGTCCTAGAATCTGAGTAAGAAACAACAGCATTTAAAACAGTGATGTATTAAATTAATTTCACTTACTGCAGCTGCTACCCAACATGGTAACAGGATTTTAAAAAAATATTAATTGAATTACCAAAAGAAAGAGCATGCTGACTCTAACTTTTTTACTACTTCTGTCTCTCAGCATGGTCTTGGTTTCTGTTTGGAAAGATGCAGTCTGAAACTCCCTGTGAAACAGAACTGTCTGCCTGAGATATCTTAAATCCATTAAAAATATTCAAGCAGAGAACTGGTTTTGCTCAGCAGGATTTAAAGGGCAGTGCCAAGAAAATAGAAATTTCTAAATTTATCTAATTTTCTGTTGAAGTGAAGCCATATCTCACAAAGAGGAAAACATGCCACAGTTGCCAATGTCAGAGTTTTTCTTCTTGCCGTGACTGAATTAGCTTAATACAGGGATATTTAATCAATGAATCTGCAGAGACGATAATTCACATGTTATCCTTTATTTAAATTTTAAGCAGGATGATTTCCATAGGTACAAAATATCCACGGATCCTAATAAAGTCAGCACAAGTTTTAGGTGTTTCATAGCGCTGAAAATGGGGCCACAAGAGTTTAGGGAAAAATATATAGCAAGCCTGTTAAAAAAAATACAGCATAAGGCAGTCTTGTCAGATTCTGACAGAGACAGCTAGACAAAACTCTTATTCAGACTAGCAGCATAATGGAAGAGTTATTTCCATCTATCATAATTCTGAGGTCCAGAAAAATTGCTACATAAATTACATTGGTTTGCTTTCTTTGCATCTTTGCAAAAAGTATTTTAAAAATCCAGGAATAAATACATTCCATAGCTAAGAATTTAGAAACAAATGGCTTAAGAAATTCTTCTGGCTGTTTTCCAAGAATAATCTTTAAACCTTCCTATTTGATGTCTGTTGTTAGCAGATGAGGTTCAGTTCTTGTTTGAATTGTGTTCTCTGCTGTGAAATTCTTGGCATCTCCAAAAATAATACTTCCTAGTCTTTCCTGACCTGTGAATCCTCTCTCGCCTGAAATTCTGATGATGTACTTCACTCTTGGATATTTCTGTGACTGTGGAAAGCTGACAATCCCTTTTAAAGTGAGATCATATCTGCTTACATACAGAGTAAGTACAGACCATTGCCAGGAGTGGGCAAAACCAAAGTTAGATAACATTTAACTTGTCTCTGTATTCAGTTGAAGGCAGTAATTCTGTTGTTTGTAAGATGTGTCAGAAAGAAGGAATCAGAGCTTTTTATTGGGGCCTTTTCCAAAGAGATTAATACTATTTCATAGAGTTGCACAATACAGTGTGTGTCCAGAGGAATAATCAATACCATTAAACAGTGACAAATATTTTTTCAGGACCTTTTATAGTTAGAATTTTTAGTTCTAAAAATTTAATGAAGCACTGATAAGCTCTTGCTATGAGCTTGCTCTCTTGCTGTTACTTTATATTTCAAATACTCAGCATTGACGTAGTAACTGCATACATGGATTTAGAGATGTAAGTTTGGCATTTGAAAATCAGACAACGAAGTTAATAATATTTTTTAGTTGAACACCTGCCCAAGTAACGACCAGCTTTGTATTTTTCTGAGATAGCTACCCTTTATTTAAGAAAAAAAAAAACACCAAAAAACAACCAAAGACAAACCCTGCAAAGACAGAGATTCTACAGTCCATCTGTGCAATCTATTCTCTTAGTTCTTTATCTCTTCTTTAAAAATATTTCCCTAATTCCTAACCTAAGTTCAGGTATGATTGCTTTCTTTTACTGTCTGATCTGAGCATTGACAAGATTTGGTTTCTCCTGGTAGGTTTCTCTGTGTTTGAAGACTCTTGTGTTGTCCCTTACTGGATTCCCCTTCAATTCCAAGCTGCCCAGACAGGGACTCTCATCATAGTGCCTTGTCCTCATAGCCCAGTCAGTTCTTGATTCCCGTGAGCTGTAACAAGGTACAAAGAGAACATTCAATATACTATTGGTCCATCCGCCTGAATTCCTAATGCCCTGCTAGTAGGTAGCATCTGAGCTAAATACATTAGTGCTGCTGTTAGTTTTAAAGAGCAGTGGAGTCAAAATTGCAGATGAGACTCTTGCTTTTTCTTATAAATATCACCTACTTTTATTCCATGTATTTATTGAACCAAAAAGTTTGCACAGAAGTTCTGAGTTAGTTACAATCTGACAGCAAGCTGTTGTGGTGCATTTCTTCTACAGCCTGGTTCTCAGATTGTTACCTAGAGACATTTTGAAAATCCTCTGTGGTCATGCCATAAGATGGCACAAAAATATCTTCAATTTCCTGGCATAAATCAATCTGATGGGAATGTTATTACAAATAACCATATCAAATCATGTGCTGATGTTTCTGCAGAACTCATACCTTTCTATCAAGCACAGCTTCCTTAGTTTTTTGCAAGATAAAAGTTATATTAACAGACTTATGTATGCTGGTCAGAGTCTGGCAATAATAATATTTGTGAATTTGCCTTAAGAGGGAATTTACCAATTTCATGGAAATATATTCTTGTCATGGTGGAAAGAGTTCCTTTCAGGGGGAAGGGATAAAGGAAAAAATACTATAGAATTTCCTGTGATATTATACTAACTGGTTTTCTCTGATTTTTATTTGTAGTTATTATTTTGCAGTGCTTGAATATAAATTTAAGTCTCCTTTTTCTTCTTATATGGGTAGAAACTTAATATTCTTGGCACTTCTCTGGAAATCTAATTCTGTGTGCATTTGTAATTTGACTTTGTACTTATTTGAAAAGGCCAGGATGCCAGTTGGATATCTGTGGATGGTTACTAAAAAACCCACACCCAAACAAGTGATAAAGATGAGCTTGTGTTTGACCAGGTTATTTTGTTCCTTGCTAACTATCTATAAGTGCACTGATAACTGCTGCACAACTCTCTAGCTAATGCAACAACCATTTGGTTAATCAGTTGAAAGTAAACAAAGACGGAAAGCTGTTATTTGCAATTTTCCAGAATGGACAACATACCTCTTCCTACATCTGTCTGACGTAGCAGCAGTTCCCTAAACATATGTTTATAGGGAAAACAAGGTGTTTGCCTCATGAAGATACAATTTCCCTAGTGGCTTCTTCTCCTAGGTTTTCATTGTGCTCTTTGGTATGATTTTAGTCTTCAGGGTTCTGGTGGCTTCTATCTTCTGATTTACTTATTTTTAAATAAAAATAAAAACACACTGCTACCACAGTAATTTAAAGTAAAGTGACCTGACTAGTGTGTGGTATGAAAGGGAAATGCTGGAGATATCACTTGCTCTCTCTCATTTTCTGTGTCCTAAATCACATTTTCTATGTTGTATCTTCTCAGATCCTCCATGATAATTTTTTGGGGTGCTGAGAAAAGCTGTATACTAGCAAAACAATGATCAGAAAAAGAGGAAAGTGCTGCTTTGATGGAGTACTCTCTGAAAGTAGGCTTGTGCCCTCTTATCTCACTGTGGTTGGTTGACCCTGGCTGGATGCCAGGTGTGCAGCAAAGCCATTGTAAGACTCCACTCCTCAGCTGGAAAGGGAGAGAATATAGAACAAAAGAAAGATGGGAATGCAGATTGCAGTAGTAGTCTCTGTTGCTGCTTCTTCCTCGGGGGAAGTCTTGCTCCTCTCTCCTCTTGCTGCTGCTGTGCAGGTTGGTTGTTCTGGTTTTCCCCCTGATTAAATATGTTATCCCAGAAGTGCTACCACCACTGCTGATGGGCTTGGCCTTGTCCAGCAGCAGGTCCCTCTTGAAGCTGGCTGGCATTGACTCTGTTGGACATAGAGGAAGCTTGTCACAGGAGCCACCCCTGTAGTCTCTGTTCCACCCCAACCCCTTTAAAAACCTTGCCACACAAGCCAGTGCCATATGCCTGTGTCGCTCTAGGACAGGAAAAGAAGCACTCCAGACTTGAGTTCCTTGTCAGGTCACGCCGAGCCAGGAAAAGAAGGCCTGCTGTTTATTTCTTTCATATATATATGTTTCTAGGAATGACCATGGATTGGAGGATGAGGTTACTACCTCTTCCATCCACATTGGTTAACAGAACGATCCATCAAACTCTCTCTCCACCTCTGAAGAAAGTATGAAAACAATATAGTACAGTTAACAAAACATGACTATGTTTACAGAAAGTGTGTGAGAAACTTTATCAAAAAATGAAAACATAGAAAGACTGCAAAAGTCAGGGCAACATGCCTGTGCCTGAGTTCTCCGTGGTCTTTGCAGCTGTGAGACTGGAGGAGGTTTAGCAGGCTGCCTAGGGTGTGCTAATGCCAAAAAAGAGTCAAACACTGTTATCTCCTTCTGCGTTGTTACCAGGGGCATTGGTACAGCCCCAAAGCTCTTTCAAATGAAATTGAGTGGAGGCTTCTTGTTTGGGAGCTATATTTCTTCCATTTCCATGCAACAAATTTCCCTTTTGACTGGAACAAATTATGTAGTTCTCACAGCAAAGAGAAATGAAAGAAATGTCAGGGCTATCATCCAAGGTGGAATCCAATTCTTACCTATTTCTATTACAGAAATGTGAAGCAGAACTATTATCTCTTCTGTGGAGGCTCTGCTTACTGAACGTAAAGTAATACAGTTCAAGTGAAATTGCTAATGATTTTATATGGAAAGACTGGTAGGGAAAATAACCTTTTTGGGAAAATATGATTTACTAAGAGATGATTCTTCTTTAGTCAGTTGTAGTTGCTCTTCTTCCATACTAAAATAAATACATTTATATCCTTTTTCCTCAGAGCATTCAATGTTAAACTCAATTGTTCACATTATCTAGATCTGCATCTGTCCTGTAGACTATTTCTTGAAAAGCTGAAGCTGCATATAAGTATGAATGGCTTGCTCTAACACAAGGGCTTTCTATAGGGAAGTCACAGTTAGTTAAATATATTTCTTATTGTTTTTCTTATTATTTGTATTTTCTGTGCTCCTAACTATAACAATGTAACTGTTACACACTTTAAAACATTCACTATATGCACCTAAATAGTAAGCAGAAAAAAACCCCAGACTAAATCTGTACCAGATCTACTCATTTGTATTTATCAGGCATAAAATGTGAAATTTAAGAAATGTCTCAATAAATTTTGAATGCTCCCACCATTTTTCTTCTTAGGGGAGTGGGTGTGGAATGAAAACATATTTTCTAATATTAAACTCTTTTCCAATATTTCCCCTGTATTCTGACATAATCTTTGCACTGAGCCAGCAGGGTGATTCTGTTCTGAACTTTACTGGCAGGTTATTCGGTTTAATCAACTGTTACAAGTTAGGCATCTCATTTTCTGTAAACCTGAGAGGTTTTTTTATATCTATCAATAGGCTCTTGTCATCTTTTTCATATCTGTCTATCTATCTATATCTATCTATCTAGCAATATATATATCCATTTATATATGTATCTTGCTCTGAGAAGGTTAAAAAATATGCTAGTACAAACAGCAATGGACATCAACTGATCCTGGAAAGGGATGGAACTGGTTTATTTGGGATGGACCCTTGTGATGGAAAGCAATTAAAAAGAAATTTATATACCCCTCCCAACAGTAGCTGTTCTGTTGACTACATTACTTTGGAAATGCTGGTTTATCATTAATCTACCTGCACACATATATAATTAAGAAACTATGCATTTTGTCCACAGAGTAAATCACATTAACAATAAATATATCAGTGCACAAATAGCATGGAATAACAGTGAGGTATCTCAGATATTCTGATTTATCCTTCTCCAAATCTACTCATTGATTCATTCACATCCATGGATGGTCCTTCAGTCTGACCTGAAGCCAAGGCTCTGGGTGAGAGCACCTTCACAAATCACTACCCATTTTTTTCTGACACTAACTAGGACAAAATTTGTTGTGGGTTTTTTTTTCTTTTCTGTGTAATGAAAAGTGAGACTCTGATTCTTCCTTTGAGGTGATAGCATTGCCAGTAAATATTTTCTTTTCAGAATAGGAATTAATTTTAAGAAAATGAAAGCATATACTTAAATATGTGCTTCAAAAGATGTCTAATGAAAGTGATGAGAGGAATTAACTTCACTGTAGTGGTCAATACTTTTTTAATGAATAAACTCCTGCAGTATTTCCCTTTGAAACTGAAGTATATCTGAACTTTTTGAGAAGTGGAGGAAGAAGGTTGAAATAAAATCATGGGTATGTGATGAACAGTGTGAATTTCTCACATCTTCTTTTTATAAGCATGAATGGCTCCTTTCTTCTAATAACTTTGATTCTATTCATTTAGGAAATTTTCACTACCTCAAAGCAAACTTCATTCCTTTTCAAATTACTTTCTTTAAAAAAACCCCAACCCAACAAACTGGTATCTCCCTAACTTTGTTAGTTTCCCTTTGCAAATATTTATTTTTCTAAATTGTTATATAAATAATAACCCCCAAATTTATTTCATTTTTACCTCAGGCACAGAGGTCCACACCTATCCAAAGTATGCTGTTGCTCCCTAGTTTATTTGAAGCCATGCATGATGTTACAGTCTTCACAAGTACAGCACGTTAGAGATGCAGAACTAAAATAAAAGACATAGCCTATAGTCACAGACAGACACATAAGCCCACACTGGATGCCAAAAAGCAGTGTTGGGTTGACCTTGAAGGAATGCCAGGTGCCCCCCAAGCTGCTCTATAGCTCCCCTTCACAGCTAGAGAGGGTTCAGAAAATAATATGGAAAATGACAATTTACTAAAGAAAAAGCTTGCATGTGCATAATCAAATAGAAAAAATAGGTTTCTTCTCAGTTCCCATCAGCGAGTGACATTCAGCCACTTCCCAGGAAGCAGGGTTTCAGCATGCCTAGTGGTTGCTCCAGAAGGCATTGTGAATAACAAGTGCTCACATGCAGCAGCGCAGATGAGTGTAAACCCTGTGTTGCCAATTGCTGTTCTTCCACTGCTGTAGCCACCCCCTTATGGCATTAGCCACCGTCCAGGACTCCATATAATAAAGTACAGGCCACTTTTCTCCTTCTAGGAGAAAAGGGCTAGTTAGATGGCTTTCTCTTCTGCAAATTGGCTTGACTAACCCTCTGCTTTAGCAGTCTCAGGGACTTGTCCTGTGGGACTCCACACAGCAGCTTTCCACCTCCAATGGTTTCCTACCACGGCAGGATCCATCAGTAAATACAGCATAGCCTCTTTCATCTTCTGATAATTCAGTATATGGTGGTGCATTTTGGGCACGAGTCACCTTCTCAGGCAGTGCTCCAAAATGCCTGCCTTCTGGCCAGTCCATCTAGGATTCATCTCTTCTAGGATCTGTCTCTTCTAGGATTCCTGGGCTATTGGGTTTCCCTAGTCAGGCTCTTTGTGTAATCAAGGCTACCCACTGAGTCCATGTAGCACTGGTTGTGTGATGTGTTGAGGGGGTGCTTCCTTTGAACATCCAGTGTAGCACAGGCAATTGCAGTGCCAGGTTCCCTCCCTTGCCCCTGTGAATCACATATTTAAGAGTTATCATTGAAATCCACATTCAGCACACCCATGTTACAGTATAACATGATTTATTAATAAACATACTAACGACAGAAAAATTGTGACAGGCTAAGTTTTGAAAATTGCTGATGATAGTAACTGACTTCAAGAGCAAATTTGAAGCAATGTACAGGCAAACTCTAATCACCAATGAAAGCCAGCTTGAGTTAATCATTTAGTGCTCATAGAGGAAGGTTCTTACCCAACAGATGACCCTATGGAAGAGAAGACGTTTAGCCAGTTGACTGATCCCAGAAGTTACTTCTGTAACTTCTCTCCATCCGTAGCTCACTTTTATACTATTTCTTTATATTTAGGTGGAACTGATTGTCTCCTGTCATACATTTGTTACTGATTGGTGTAAAATTCTCTTGCTTTGCTGTTAAAAGATATAGTCAATAAAATATAGAGTGCATGCTCAGTGAGAGGTGGTCATACCGTGGCGGCAGGTAACTTTGGGATGGAGGTGTGAGTTAGTATTACAATTAGACAATAATTAGCTGAGTTCACCTGAGGAGAGCGATATCCCCGCAGTTGCTGGTTCAGCAGCAAGACATCCCCGTGGCTGGCAGCTGCTGTGTGCTGTGTCAGGTACTTGGCACCTTCACGGGCCCGTCCCTGCAAGGATTGCAACAGAGCCCGGTGGCAGCGTTTCTGCCCTGCCCCACCCTCCCTTTCATCCCTCAGCATGGGCTGAAGGTCGCAGGGGAATATGTGTGGGGAATCACCATGGAGTAGATCTTGTGCATGTCAACCGCATCCCATTCAGGAAGTAGCAGCTGTATTTCACCCTGTAATTTCCATATGTTAAAACTTCTGTTGGAATGGGAATATAATTTTCCAATTTGCTAGTTTTACCTGCAGTCATCTTCCCACAGACACAGTGGATGCACTCAAAAAAGGCTCTGTAACAATATCCTTATACTGTAGCATTGCACAGGACCATTTTAAGTCTGTATGCACTACAGTATGTGATTGTTTATTTGGTAGTACTGAAGATAGCATGAAAAATACTGGACCTGGAGGAAAAAAAATGAAAGAGATTAAGGGAATTTATTTAAATTAAAACTAAATATATTCAAATGTTTTTACTCTTGTTGTGAGAATGTAATGACTGGTTTATCTAACCCAGTTCTAATGCATGTGATCTACTGAAAAATTTACTGATGGAAAGAATGCATGAGCATCAGATGGTCAGTTCACCTATGCATACCGTCTTAACAGTGATTTGGGGGCTGCTAGCAGAGAGAAAAGGATTACAGAAACACGAGAGCAAGTATAGACAGAATCAATGAAAAACTCCTGATCAGTATTTCTGCTCAAACTTATTCTTCTTTTATTCAGTAATTACTTATGCAAGGTAAACTCATGCCTGTTTGGAATAAAATTCATGAAGATGAATTGTTACCATCCCAATTTATCCTTTGCTTTAGCCTTGAGTGGCAAAACCCTGTGCTTTCATATGCCTGCAGCACTGTAACATTTTAGTGTTGTTCCATATCTCTGTGGTGCATGTAATAGAAAAACTTAATTAAACTGCATCTGGCTTTAGGTGGTCACACAGACTACAGCTAAGAGGCTTGGCATTTCAGTTTAGTTAAATGTCTCCAAGTACCGATTTCTGTTTTATATTGATGGATACAAGGTAGAATGGCCTTTGAGAGCCATCCAGCATGACTGATAAATGCATGATAATTAGTGTCTTTGTGTGTTAAGTGGGTAGGGCTTTCATGAGGTATGTGCATCAGATAACTTTGGCTTGGCTTAAGTAATTAAATCAGGTTTGGAATTTCTCACTCAAGTACATGACTACTCTCCTGTCAAGTACTGTTGTAGGAATTAACACCTTATGTATTTCTGAAGAAACAGTTGAGAGAGTTGTAAATCTAATCGGCATGCCTGCTGCAAGAATGCTATCTTGTTAACTCTCTGTAACATCCTTCTGGCTATGTGTTCATACAGGAGATTGGACATGTTGAGAAATTTCCATGTATGTTCCAAAAATGTGGTAGCATTGTTATAACACCAAAGCTCTGACATTGTTCTATATTTTTAAAAATACAATATTTGAACTTGAAATGAAAGTCAACTACTGCATTATTCATTGCTTTTCTGCTTAAAAAACATCTGCAAACAAATCAACAGAATATTTTGATTTTCGTTTAGTATCGAACTCATGTACTGATTTCTTATGTAGGATTCTGCTTCGGCAAAAGTATGTTAGGGAAAAAATACATATTTTGCAAAGCCTGTTTGATTTTCATTTATGAAAAAGCCAGTTTTTGTAAATGAGATATTACTGGGTCTGTGAACAGCCACACAGACTCTTTTAGGTAGGTAGAATGGGGATTACAGACCAGGCAGCCACATCCTAGAGGAACTTCTTAATGCTTGATTCACCTCTTTTCCTTCTCTGTTTACTTTTGGCTTTAATTTCTTCTAAGCAAACCTAGACAGATTTAATCTCTTGATTCCTTTGTACTCTTCACCTAAATGAGCAAGCAGAACCTTACCACTGCATGTTTTGATTCATCTAGGTTGTTCACATCACTTCTTTTAAGAGTTTGAAATTTCCTATGCTTTCAGTCACCATTTAATTTCAAGTGGTGTTATATTTAATTCTGCCTCTGAAGTAAGAGGAAATATTTGCTACTATATTACATGTAGGAGGGAGCAAGAAGAAATTTTCTTTTCATCTGCAAGTTCACAGGAAGACTAGAGAAACATGAAACATAAAATGAACAGTGTATTTTCTTCCCAGAGATCCCTTGCAGTTTAAAGCATCTGTTTGACAGCACATATAAATAGGAACTCTCATCTGTAATGAGATTCACAGAAATTATTTCATTTCAAAATTTTAGTAAATCTCAAGTGTTTTTACTTTGTTTCCACCTAGTTTTTCCAAGTGTAACCTTGGTAGCTGAGGAAACCAGGAATCCTACCATTTGACAGCCTTACAGCCTACTGGGCCAGGCAGCAAAGACAACCCAGAGGCCTCGCACATAAATGTTCTAAGAACTGAGGAAACCAATTTATTCTATGTGATTCAGAACATGATATTTTTTCCTGCATGTGCAGTACACAGACTTCGTGTTTGTGTACATTTACAGCTCCCCAAGGGGACTGTGGTGAAATAGCAAAGCAAATGATCTGCTCTGATTAATCGACAAGTTTCAATAAAATGTTTAATTACAAATTCATGTGTCACTCAGCAAACCAATAAAAGGAAATGCTGATTTTAGATGCTACTGTAAAAATGTATTTTACAATGAACTTCTTAGCAGATATTCTATTGATCACAGAAATCTAGTAAGAATAAATCTTTTCTGGAGTACAAAAACTATTTCTTAGGGTTTTGGAGCCACAAAATATGACCACAGGAAAAAAATTACACCGTCTTTCTTGTGTTCATTGTTTAAGTATAAACAGATGAAGTAAGAAAATGCAGGAAAAACCCCAAACAGTGTGGACCCAAAGATACTGTCAGAATTGGGTAAAAATAAATGACCAGCAGTAATAGCAAAAATAAGTGCTAAGGGAGGATATTATAATGCATTTATATGCATGTTTCCGCATGCACATTTTTGGGTCTAATAACAAAAATACCGGATTGTAAAGTAAAAGTTTGGCAGTCTGTCTTAAAAATTGCCATGGCTTTTCAAGAACCTTTGAATTCAAACTCTTCAGTTTTCCTCAGCACCTTTAGTTCAAGAGAATCAGACTCCTCAATATATACGACAGAAGAATAGGAAATAATAAATTGTTCATGCCTTGAATATGATAATGTCTTTCATTTTGGTGTCATAAAAGTCATGCTACATCAGTTCCATACCCTTCTGCAACAAGGACATGCAATGAGAATATCCTTATAAATTGCCATGTAGAGAGCTAGAATTTATCTGAATATCCAAACTGGAAGGAATCTTGGTGGTTTTTTTTTAGGTTTTTTTGTATATTATATTTATTAACAAGTTAAATATGTCAAACCTTTACCATTAAAGGATACCTCATCTTTGCACCTATAAAATTGATGTGATTTTTTTTTGGTCAAATTTTCTTTTCAAAATCATAATCTATCGTATATAAAAGGCACTATAAATATAGACACATATTCATATAGATAATACAGAGGTATCAGGTGCCAGTTGTATGAAATTATCTATCTTCAGAAGGCAGATTTGCTGATGTTTTCATAGTTTACTTCTCAAATATTCAACTGCTGTTATGCCTGTATATTGACTCCTATAAAGGAAGGCATTTTTTTTATTACTTTTGTTTTAATATTATTATTGTGTGATATTGTCCTGGGTAAGGTGAAATGTGACATTTACTTTGTGTTTGTGTACTTTTTGTTTTTATTCTACCTAAATGTGGGGATTCCAGCTTTACAATGCAAAAGCAGCTGAGTCTAGAAAACCTGCACTAATGAAACTTTCAATCTTTATTATTATCATCTGCTATTTTGGTTGGTACAAAGCCACATTTTCAGCAAGGAACTACTTATAATAGCCATATATTAGTAAAAATTAAAGCTACAACTTTGGCAACTCTTAGCTCATTAAAAAACCGCACTTCAGTGGTGAGCCTGTTAAAAAGCTTAAATGGCTCAATAATAGTTTGAGTCTTCACTATCAGAACTGATGTGGACATAGCTTGTGCTTTCTTTGAGATATTCAACTTTCCATTGAAAATTGGTGCTTTTAATTATAGGGTTTTGGATTTGGTTTGGTTTAAGGAGAGATTGTTGCAGTTCTGATGTATGAGATTGTTCTAAAGCCACTTCTATGCATTAATATTAATATTTTCTCTCATACTGTGGTAAGTATGCTGTAGTGCTCCAAATCCATTCCATCAGAATTTATTTAATCTGTTTCCATGAATTACACTCTTCCAGAGTATTTCCTTTCTTGCTCAATACATACAGTCATAATTTCATTATTGATCTGTCTTTTAGAGAAATAAATTCTAATCAGTGAAAGATACTGGGAACAGAAGATTAAGAATATAAACATGAACACTTGTTTTTGCTAATTATTTAATGCAATTTTTGTCTATACATTAAATGAGCTTACTCATACTAGAGTGTGAAAAAGTCCACAAGCACTTCTATGAAACCTTTCTGTTATAAGGCAAAACATACTTGGTGAAGTAGCTTCTGAACTTACAGGACCAAGTAAATCTTGGCATTCAGTTAAACAATAAGATATGGCAACAGCTTTGAGACTGTCTTCACAGCTGGGGTGCAGAGCTATGCATGTAAGCATTTCTATAGCAAGTGATTAAAAATTCCACAGAAAACTCTGGTGCCAGTAACTAAAGAAAATTAACTTGAAAGTTTGAAGATTTAGACCACGTACTTCAACTGAAGCTCAGCGTTTTCACACTGAGCCTACCAATTACCTTTCAGAAAGCTTAGTTATATTGCTCTCATTTTTACCAAGTTGTTCTCCGCAGCAATTTTGTTAAATACATCAGACAATTGCATGACTATGTTCTGTGACCAAGCACAGATATTTCAAGCTCTCCGATATCTCTATCAAAGTCCTTTTACCATGCCATGGATTTATAGATAATGAAACAATTAGTGTCTATGACCTTTTCATGACCTGCAGCTTTCAGAGTCAGAGGTGTTAGGGAGAGGGTCTATTCCAGAGAGCAGGGAGAATAACCAGAGCCTGGTTCCCCTGTTCCCTAAAACAGTGGGTTAGCAGCTAGACTGCAATCACATTTCTCTCTTGTTTAGAGATAGGATAGCATTTCTTTTTCCTCAAAGTAGCCTACAGGCCTGTTGTCCCAAAAATGGGTTCTTTCTCCCGCTGTCCAAGAAGCTGAGCCACATAATGAGTAGAGACATTTGTTTATTTTTTTATGTCTGTGCAGAGATGGGTGCTAGGAGGTAAATGCACAAGGCTAACACACCCAGTTACAGCCAAGCAGCATATTTATAGTTTCAAAATACATCAGTACATGCTTATCTAATTTCTAAATATATGCCTACTTAATAGCCATTGGACAAGCTTTTGCTCACTTTGATTTACAGGTATAATGCATTTTAAATTTAGTGTGCGTGCTCAGTGGGTAGAGACCTCTATTTGGAGGTGGGTAGCCTAAGATTTGGGGGTGTATTTTTCACATTATAATGAGCAAAGTTCATCTAAAGGACAAGTTTTTAGCTGATTTAGCCAACTTGAATAAAACTTATGGTGCATTGCCAAATGCAGTGTCTAGCACCTAATTCAAAGTCCCTCTGTTCATGTTATATCTTTACTTGTTTTAAAACTATTCTGCCATTTCCCATTTAATTGGTTCTCTGTAGTATTTATTGTTCTCTATGATTCACTCTGCAAAATCTTTTCTTAAAACACTCATCTTTCATCCCTATGACTAGGGTTGTTTGAGGTGAAGTAAAAGTAGACTGGAGTTTCTTCAGAAGAGCAGGGCAAACTGGTCTCCCACTTACTGAATAATTTACCACTTGGTTTCAAAGCAAAAGGGAGTGGTGACTTCTTCATTCGCCCTGCATCTTCAAAAGTTACAGTTGGTTGTGCTGGAATTAAGATACAGTTAGACATATAGATGATGAATTCATTTTACCACAGGTGTTTTGAGTCAGGTGCTTAAGCTGGGTGGAATGAATTTCAGAAACAGTGGTGCTTATTCCCAAATGGTAGGTACAGGATGTGACTCCTGTGAGGCTTTCCCTGAGAGGGATGTATTTTGTCAGTCAATAAGTGTGAAAACAAGGGCTTGACTTTTAATTTATTTAACTCCAGCAGCTAACTTTTAGGCACTTCAATACCATTTGTGTCAGCATACATCTACTTTTTGGAAACAGCAGCACATTACTTCTAGATAAATATTTAACATTGTATAACTCATCAGAAATGTAATTTATATGCTACAAAAGTGATCATGGTGTAAATTCCAAGTGTCCAGTTCTGTATTCATTATCAGCTTGTATTTGGACAAATTAATGCTCAGTAAATGGGCATTTTGCCTTGAGAAAGGTGCCTCTAATTACAGTAACACAGGAATGGTGGCACTAAAATACTTCCATCAGATTTATATTCTATTTGTGATGGTGCAGGTAATATTTATTATTTATTTAGTAATACAGTAATTAGTGGCGAATTTCTTCTTGATAGATGGTCACCTGTGCCTACCTCCATCCCCTACCCTCAGAGAAGACAGTGTGATATCATACACTGAATCTTACTCATTTGAATTGTTGGGAGAGTAATGTAGCAAAGGTTTGCATTCAATTAAAGTTCGTAATTCAACCTGAAAAAAGCTAAATTTTGAAGGAAACATTAAAAAATCCCAAAATGTTAAAAAGTCCACTTTATTTTTTAAAGAATATTATATTTTTAATTGTTAGGATATTTTTTAGCTTTTCTGCATCTGACTTTTTTTGATGGCTTGCTGTTACTTCAAGATTTTCTTTTTTTTCCATAAATGCTCTTTTACCATAATTATTTTCACACATAGTAATTGTCCAGCACTTTAAATTGCTATGAAGGGATTTATTGCTGTTATACATTCAAAGTGATTGCATATATTTCTGTATTTCAAATTGTTACTACCCCTGAGAATTTGGCTTCCTTGTCATGTATATCAATGTCTTGGTTTGAAAACAAACCAGTGGGAGACTGCAAGTCAGACTAAAATTCAAAAGAAGAAAAAAAAATTAAAAATAAGTGAAATAATAACAAGGAAAAGCACTGACAAAATCAGATACAACCTGACACCCTGCTAGAGTGGTGGTAGCAGTCCAAACGAAGCAGCTCAGCTGAAGCGGCGATTCCGTGGAAGATCCCGTCTCCAGCCGAAGGTCCAGTGGTGTCTCCCGTCCTCCAGGAAACCAGTAGACAGGGCTGCCTGTGGTGTTTGCAATCTCAGTTTATATCCAGGATGGAATGCCTGTCTCCTTCCTCTGGGCGGGGCATCTCACAATGGGATGATGTAATTTTGTCAGTCATGTGGTAAGGCCATTAACAGAATATTGTCTGGAATGGGTTATCTATGAGTCATGTGGTAAAACTCATTAGCAGAAGATAGTCCGGAGGGAGGAGGCAAGCAACACCACCCACCTGCTGTCAACCGTTCATGTAGGTGGTGATAGAATACATTGCAACCCAGAACAATCGAGGACTTTGTTAATTTGACCAGCCTCTTTATCTGACTAATTTCATATTCTGTATTTTATTACTGGTTCTATCTATCTATCTATCTATCTATCTATCTATCTATCTATCTATCTATCTTTTCTGATCTCAAAAAAGTTCCTGAGCTGCCACTACAACCTCAACCATGCATTTCCTTTAGTATTTTTGATAATTTTTCAGCACCAGATAGTTTTTCTGCACTGATAAAAAGACTTTTAGCTTGCCAGGTTTGTCTTGGGATTGATAGGCCAGGAGATACCTTTATTGTGAGGGTTTATTTTAATTCGAGCCATGATTAGAAAATGCTTGTACGCCAAGAAGAAAGAGAAATCTGTAAAGATGAAAATAGTAATTAATAAAACTCAGAAGAAGGCAATTATTCTTTAGTTTGATTATATCAGTCTGGAATATGATCTTACAATGTAGACTCATAAAAAATTAAAAAGCAGCTAAATTTATTCATTATAAGCAGCTAAATTTATTCAGTATTTCTTCCAATATTTTTTTAGCAGATGCTAAACAGAGTATGGTAGTCGCACTCTAATGATATCTGTTCTTTTTTTTTTTAAGAGTATATAAACCAGTATCTTGTGTCTTAGAACAGACACAAAGCTGAAACTCTTTGCTATTTTAATCTAATGTTATTAGAAAAATCATAACTTTACAGTTTGGATGTTGGAGAATAAAGAAGTTGCTTTTACAGAAATATGCAAATGTAAGATTGCACCTTATTAATTTTTGAACATACACTGAAATGCCTGACCAAAATGTGAATTTTTGTCTGTTAACTTTATTTCAGCAGCAGGCAATGCCTATTTATTTGAAACAGACATTTGCACAATATCCCTTTGTTGGTCTGCTCTTAGTAGCTCAGGACAAATGTTTCATACTCTGAAGCACAAGGTTAATTTGAGCTGTTGGACTTTGAGGCTTGGATGCCTATTAGGAAAGGAAACCAGCCCTTTACCACTGACTACAATTACTCTGAGAATTTCTGCAGATCTATCTTATTTAGCACTGGAGCAGAGATAACCTTAAAGATCCAGCACTGTCATATTATAATCCATTTATGATAGATGATGATGCATTGGAGCAATTCTCGAAAGGGCAAAGTAAACTGTCTGGGTTACTAGAATCTGCTTAATCTTTTATACTCTACCTTTTCATGACTGTCTCTGCATAGCAATCAGGATGGAAGAGAATTGCCAAGTCACCTGCTCCTCAGATCAGAAGGTGATTGTGGCTTTGAGTAAATATTAAGCAGCCACAGCACTGCCTGGTCAGAAAGAGCAAGTGTACTAGCCTTTTACATCTTGAAGATCTTGGTCCTCATGAAGTGCTAATGTTTGACACCTGGAAGAGAATGCTGTTGCTTCCCTGTGGACATCACATCACAAACTGCCTTTCCATACGATCTGTGTCATTTATCATAACCTCTCTTCAGAAGAATCCTGGAGCAGAGTATCGATAACACAGGTGAGGGATAGAATGCCAGCCTCTGTGACAGCTGGCATTTCTTGTACTTTGCCCTGTGACAGAAAATTATTTTCTTGAAGTTATGCCTCTAATCACTTTTGCAATTAAAAAAAAAAGACATGCTGAGTAGGGAATACTGTATTGTAGTTTCTTTTTAAGTGTGAACAAATTAAGCTTTTATGGAGCTGAAATCTATTTAATTTCTCTTACAGAAATAAAGAATTATGTGGATGCTTTGAAACACTAAGAATGAACATAGTGCTTTGGTAGAGCAATACTATAGTCTCTATGTAATAAAAACATGTACCATGTTTGCTTCAGACTGTAATTAGAGCCTAATAATCATTGTGATTGCACTGCATGAAAATACTCTGTTCTTCAAGAGTATCTGAGGGCAGTAAGACTGTAAATGAACAGATTTAGAAAATGATGAAATTATATGGCCGGCCTAGGCCATAGATAGGGCTATTGTTTGGATCATCAGCCAATGTGTCAGAAAAAGTAGTCTTAATTAAATATCTCACTAAATACTGCCTAGTCCATTGATTCACTTTCTTTTGTGATGCTCTTAAGCAGCAGTGAAATAGCATACTTTATAAAGGAAGCGAGTTCAGTTTATCTGTAACACTGTAAATATGTTCAAATACTTGCATTCAAATACAATGTTTCACTTGATGAAGCTACGTGTCTCTACTGTGAAGCGCAGACTTGCTGGAGAAAACAGAGCTCCCTCTGAATAAACAAACTGAAAAATGAAGCGTTAGGATCCCACCGTGGTTCACATATTGGTTCTTCTCTGCGAGAATGATCTGATATCCAGTGACTGTTCCTTCAGTGGGGGCCGTGACAGGGTCACTTGAATCTGTCTTACTGCTGTTCTAATTAAATAAGTGAAAATTCATTGAGTCTAAAGCTTCTTACCAATGTCAAATTTGGTTGGATAAGGACAATGACTTTAAACATGGTAGGATTTTCTTTTTCCTTGAAAACAGCTGAAGAACAGCTAGAGAAAGGTCTCGGCATATCGCTTGCTTAGGAACCCAAGCTAAGAAATATACTTGTTTGTTCTAAATACAAGCAGTAGCAAGCTACAGCAAAAAGTGAAGCCTAGTTCTTAATCAGCAATTCCTGGCTAGTATCTCTTGGAGAAAATACAGCATATATGAGCAGCAACAGACCAACCAGGAATAGAGGTCTTTTCAATTAACTGCATTAAAAGAGAAAATCTGAATAAAATAAAATGTAGCCCTAAAAATGCATGTACTCTGTGTCTGCTCAGTTTTATTGTGCACCTATGCTATTTATTTGTGGTAAGCTACGCTCACACATTAACTCCAACTGTAGCACGTAGCTGAATTATTATATACTTTATTCCTTTTTGCATAAGTGTTTTGAAAGAATTGTTCATGACGAAGAATGGCATGAATTTATATTTATAAAGTGTTTAGCTTAACCAAAACTACCATAACTGTTTTGGGTGTTCTTTAAAACACAATGCAAGCAAAGAAGTGTTCTATTATTTCTACATTCCATTGCATCAATTTTTGCTTGCTAACTAATATTTATTTGTATTTATGTTCACTTTTTCTACAATATCAATCCATAATTTATACTGGCTTTCTTTAGGAGTGATATTAATGTTTCAGAGATCATCTTACATACTTGACTGGGTTTACAGTACTAACTTCAATGTGCTCACATGTAAGCCAAAACTTGTTTAGCATGAAGCTGTATGTGGAGATATATAACAAAAACCTGATTTCAGAGTCATTAATTGGACAAAACAGGTTTAAAAGAAAAAACAATGGGTTTGATTTTGAATAATTTCCTAATTATTACATTCTATAAGGTTTGGGATTTCACTGGGTGTTACAAAGTTTTAGAATGCCATAAGAAACGGTAGTTAAGGTAATGTTGCAAAGATGAGAAATATTTTGTGAAAATAACTATTCAAAATTTTGGTTAATGTGCACAGAGAATTCAGCTTATATGGCTACCAAGATACTTAAATGTGTGTTAATATTTGATTAAAAGTGTTTTAATTGTTTAGAATGATGCTTAAAATCCCCTTTTCACTAATATAAGCGCATGACCTAGATACACCTGTCTGTGACAAGTATCTTCTTCTTGCTCATACAAATATTTGAATGACATTTAAAAGAAATGTTAAAGAATACAGAAATAGAAAAGACACAAATGAATTTTCCAAACACACACTTTATTATTTGAAAGTCATTTATATGTGTCTAGAAAGATGGGTAGGTATGTTGCTTTCACAGAAGAGAAAAAAACTAAAAAGGAGATACTGACCTACAAAATTATTCATAGAGCGTTTGCAAATTCTAAATATTAGAAGAACAGAAAAACTGGGAAATACTCATTATAACTTCCCCTTGGTTTTCATTAACATTACCTTCACCCAAGAAAGCTTTGAGAGAACTTCAACTTGAGTCTTTTAGTCCTCAAGAAAGCTTCTTATTAAAACTGAGAGCAATCTCACACTTCTAAAGCTGGTTTGTTATACTTTTTCCTGGTAAGATTTATTCCAATGTGACTCAAACTGACACATTTTCACAACTTATTTCTCCTCCTAAATCAAGAACTTGGAATATTTTACACAAAATATATATTGTGATTAACAGAAATCTCTACTTTAATCCCTATTTGGCAAAGCATTTGCTTTCTAGACATTACCAATGCATGTTTGTATGAGTAACTGAAACTGGTCTGGAGATGGAGTGATACTTTTATTACTTTGTAATTTTATTCTGTAGAATGTGGATACATCACTGTACTTTTGCAGACAACTTTATCTAGCTCAGGTTCCACCAATCTGGTGCAATCTTAATGAAAGACCTTTGTCTTCTGAGAACTACTTTAGATTTTAGATTAGATTTAGATTTTAGCCCTTACTAAAATTAGTTTGTTGCCATAAGGATCTGAGCCAAGAAATTAGAGGTAGCCTGAATATGTGTGTCGGATTCACCCCATTAATCTCTTATTTGTCATATTTGTAACAGGATTGCCTTGGTATCCAAGATAATTTAATTTTTACTGGTGAGATGTTTTTGATATCAGAAATCTTCATTATCATCCTTGATAATTACATAGTCTACTTCTGCACTTTTCCTGTTGTTTACAGAAAATAGACTCCTCTTGTCTCATTTGGAAAGATCAAATATACATATTTAATATCTCAAAAAAGAAAGGGGAAGATGAGTTCTGATGACAATGCTTTGGGGGAAAAGCAGCTACCTCATTTATGTTTTTATGCTTCAGTTTAAGTGACTTGTTGTTCATTGTTTCTTACAGTTTCCTGTTCACATTGTAAGAGTGAACTTTTAAAAGTACACTTTTCTATTATACTGTATGTAGGATAATAGTCCATTTGGTCATATGTAGGGCTTCCAAATACTTTTGTATGTCATATATTACTGGTTGTATGCATTTGCCAGTGCCAAGGAGGGATTCTCTGAGACAGAGTGTCATATGGATTTTAGAAAGGTTCAGAATGTATTCAGTGACCATCTGTCACTACATGCACAGCAAGCTTGACTTCAGTGCAGTTGAGATTCTGCCCAGGAGTACTGGAAATTGGGGTCTGGCAGTAAAACTAAACTGTCTGGCTGGTGCAGAAGATGAGGAAGTGAATGGGCACGAAACTGTCCAAAGCTCAGGCTCTGATGGCACGTGGTGGAGATTGTTGGTGTTTTGTGCATGACTCTGACCAGATAAAAGTGTGTGTCTGGGGGTGCTGTATGGTTGTTGTTTCGTCTTTTTCCTCTGACCTGCTGATATGACAAATCATGTGAAATGAGGGAAACTAACCTTTTGATGGTTCTGTGCCCAATCTGTGTGCTTCTTCATTAGCAGAACTACAAGAGGGATACATACACCACAGACTATTATAAGATTAAAATATAAACCTAGTCTCAAAATAAAATGCATGATTGTTCCATGTGGGACATCTGTGAAAAAAACCAAAACACCTAAAATAGCCAAATACCATATGCTGAAAATTTGTGGGTTTTTTATATTTTAAGCAGCATAGTAAGGACAATTTGAGGTAAACTTGTTTATGGTGGGAAACTTTTATCTCTTCCTGGGAATTGCATTCTGAGGGGTTTTGTTTTCCTTTTTTATAATAAACCAAGACACTACTGTAAGTTCAGCTGTTAGGACAAGAAAGGGAACTCTGATCTTATTTTACTCAGATCAGCTATTCATAGCGAATAATTGATCAAATATATTTTTAAGTTATTTGATTCCATAGTTTAGAGACTAGAATTGTATGAAAACATAAGTCTATGTCAGTTTCTGTGAAATGAGAGCTTTGATATAGGATGTTAAAGCAGAATTTCATTTTCAGTCAGTCCAAACAACAATTTTGAAATAAGGAACATTTCCTGTATTGTGTGAGACAGGGAAATACAGAGATGTATGTGATAGATGTATGTGGCCCTGGAGATTCCATGTTGTTAAACTTCTTCCTAGCTGGTTCCAACAGTAATATCTTAAGAGTAGTGATGTGACAAACTATTGGGTACATATGAAAAATATGTAAAAAGTTGTGCATCACCTTCTGGAACACAAGAGCTTGTGTGCATCAGTCATACCTCTGACTGGAAAGGACTGTGCATGCAAATTATGCACTCATTTTGTGTCTTAGCCCGTTTGTATTCAGCTGAAGTGCACTTGAACAGAGTTTAAAACCAAGAATGTAATTGAAAGTTAAGAAAGCAAGTGAGAGTCAAATGAAGGACCCCCTTCATTCCCTTTCTCCAGTCTTTCAGAACTGGTCATATGTCTTTCATGGCATAGGTATCAACTGTTGTATGCTATGTTTTTTCAGCCATGAAACTCATACTGATGGTTGCACTACTCTCCAAGGTCATTAGTCTACTACTGTCATGTCTGTTTGAAGACCTTTAGTCTGGGATTTAAAAAGCACGGATTTTTTTTTTTTTTTAATTATTATTGTTTAGTAGATGTATTATTTGAAATACTGCTGTAGTGTATCCAGTTCTCTGCATACACATTAATAACAGATGCAAGGGAAACATAGAATGACACTACTGAATATTTAAAAAAAAAAAAATCAAAACCAGTTTAGCTTGAGTTCATGTTATTCTGATTTTCTAGAAAGCTGGGTCCCAAGTTTCAATTTAACACTGCTCAACAAATTGTGTCTTAGGTTGAAAAAAATATTCTCCAACTGCAGAATTGAAGACCGTACTTTTCAAGTGTGAAGAGTGTGTTCTCCCCTATAATCAGCAAAAAATGTGTATAGAAATTGAGATCTTACCAGTGGTGATAAATGAAATAGAGAAAAAACATGACTTATCTTTTTCCAAGTTTCAGCACTGTTTCACCAAAATTTTAAAAGAATATGTACTTAAGAGTGTGACATACTGACTAAAAGGTAGCCAGAAGGACCCTTGTTCTTATGCCAAGGCCATTTCTCTGTGCTGACTACAGATTACTTACAAGTTATGAAATAGAGAGAAATAGACTGTTAAAATAAAGAAATCTAGGCAATACACTGCCTGAATCGGGAAACTGGGAAAAAACCCCAATGCCTTGAATGCCCATAATACGTAACAGTGTAGATCACAGGATTAATTCTAACATTAAACAAAATATTCCAGTGTGTTTCTTAGAAAAAACCAGAAATTCTGTACAAAATTCAGCCATGCATTTTTGGAAATGGAAACACTTAGCCACATCTAAGCATCTGGCATCAACACTTCCTTGGAGGAGAAAGGAAACTGAATATGTCTATTGAACATGAGAACAAAATATCTTTTTTGCCAAACCCAGTACAAGTCATCAGTGCCAAGGCAAAATACTTTCAAAAGCTTGGCTGGAGTCCAGTTAGATTTATTTTAACCAAATGTAAGGAGAAAGGAACAATATCAAGCTGTTATTTCATGTTAATATTTGCTCCTATTAGCTAAAACCCACCATATAAACCCCCACATAATTTAAAAAGGTTTAATTGATTAAACTGTGTTGCAATTTGTCACAGAGCTGCTTCATTTCATTCTAGTTGTGATAGGAGCTCTTGGAAACCATTGTTGAAACTGATTACCAACAGATAATGATTTGCACTCAGATCAGTTGTACTCTCTAATTAGTACCTGAGGACGTTTTTCACCTGTAACTAACTCCGTTTACAGTAGTTTTTAAGGTAAGCAGGAACTAAGTGTTCTGAAAGCTACTGAAATTTATTATGACTGAAATGCAAGAAACCAAATCTCACAGCACACTATCCATGCCTCAACAAACACATTTAGATATAGATAAGAGTAAAAGTTTCTAATGGGAATGGCACATTTAATGCTCTTCCTCTGTGTTTGAACCTACAAAGATAAAAAGCTGCTGCAGAACAGACCAAAAGAATCAAATTGTGGGACACAGCAACATTCATATGAGGAGCCTAAGGCTCAGGAGCTTAGAGTATTAGTAAGAAAGGAGGAGGGGAATAGGTGAGTGCTTACAAAATAAAATATTACTATGCTAAGAATCTGAATCTTTCTCTTGTCTGCTGCTTCTAGACAAGCTGAGAAAGACATGCCCAGGAAAGCAACTATTGCACCCCAATGAAAATCATAAAATTTGTGTGTACTACATCTTCCTGCTTCCAGCGCCCTCCTCTGACAAAAGCCAAAACTGATAACAAAGTTTTCATCACAATTTATAATATTTCCGACCATATTTAATTTCTCATGTTCTAGAACAGTTCTAGAAATATCACTGGGTCAGTACTGAAGTAGTTCCCTTACCCCCTGGATAAGTGGTAAGGAAACCTTTATTTTAGCATTGATTCCAAATACTTTTGAAGTTTGCTAAAAACAAACAAAACCCCCCAAAGAAACATAAAAATAATCAACCCACTCCTTTGTCCCTGCCTCCCTTAAACGTTGTGGTATTTCACAGCTTCAGCATTAGCAGTTGTAATGAGTTATTTACATAAAGAGAAAAAGTTTTTCCTTTTAATTATTCTTCTTTTATTTCAAAGCAGTCTTCCTTTTACTCAGTAGAGTTTTCTTTCTCTGTCCCATCCCTGTAGGGATATCCAATTATACTTTGACAAGCCTCTCTCAACTCTTTCCAGCCTTAAGTGACGGTGGCAATTCCATAGACTGTAGCTCTCTTGTGAGACTCCCCTTCTGTCAATTTGCCTTTTTTTTCATCTAGTAAAACATAGTGGATTTGGTGCCTTTTTCATTATAAAAGTAATCTTGTCCATGAAGTATCCTTTTATTTAAACAATCATTTTTTTCTTTATTGCTTTCTCCGTGATCCATTTAAAAATCAGTCTTTGTTAATGGATCTGTAGCCTCTGAACATATTTTCTAGCCTCTCTCTGATAGCATTCTCTGATCGCCTTCTCCTTTCAGGCATGATAAAAGGAGTAAAGGATAAAATCAGAATTAGTGGGACTGGAACAAAATGTTGAGATTTCTGTGATGACGAGAACTCTGGGACCATTCTCCAAAGGCTCCTCTCCTCTGGGTGTTTTGCATTTGCATACAGATACCATCTAAGCTTCCAAAAAACTCACCTGCTCTTAAATGTAGCTCTAGGAAGAAAGCCATTAAGAGCCAAGACTGCTAGCAGACAGCATGTCAGGCTTCTGCGAGCAGCACCAGTGCATCCCACCTAGTCAAGCATCTGACTCATGGGGTAGTCTGAAGGCTTTGTAGTATGTGATGGCGTGACTAATGGTGTAATTTCCTTGTTTTTTGTTTCATCCTCTCCTTAAAAAGTGAATTACATGCAAGATGCCTTTGCCTGCAATGTATTTTTCTAACATTTTGTTTTGCCTTCATCTTTTCTCCTCTCCACAAAAAGAAAATCACTTCTACATTAAACAAATCAGGAGATTTGCGACACGCAGTTGCTGAGAATGTTAATGCTGTTGTATCAAACTGGCACCCACAAAAGGTTTAAAAAATAAAGTAGTTAAAATTTCCAATTTAATGTCTCGGTTATATTTCTGATTACTTTTAAAGTAGGCACTGATATGAAGAGACCTGGTGTTACATTAAATTGCATCTCAGTTTTACCCTAACCCTTGTACACAATTTGAAGTCTTGCTACAACGTAGAGAGTCCATTGGTTAGTCCACGGTTCTAAAGTGCAGATGGTAATGATTTCCCTGCATCTTCATGAAAGGATGCAGGACATCCAAATGTGCAAAAGAAGGCAGTGTGGCAGGGTTGTGACATATCTCAGAGAGGGACACTTGCCTGACTTTACACTGCTGCAGTTACATGATGCACTAAATCTCTCACCGTCACCAGCAAAGAGCGGCCGTGCAGAACGGGAACAGCAGGAGAAATGGCAGACTTGTCCTGCTGTCTTTGTACATTCACCAGGGTGAGCGAGCAGACTCCCTATAGCACATCTGCCTTTTCATGTAACCAGCCCTGTGACTGCATAACAAATTTTCCTCTGAGTCTTCCAAAGCTGCAGACATGTTGAGAGAGTCCAACAGTCAGAAACAGTCTCTCTAAATTTCCTCCCATTTCAGCTCCAGAGGGTGAACTTATTCTCAAAACTTGGTAATATCCTGGGGAGCATTATGCCATGCAAGACTCAGTAGAAAAAGGCTCACGCTCTATTTGTATCCTTGCTGGGTAGTATCTGTAAAGTGAAGCAACAGCCTACAGCAATAAACTGCAAACTTTCTAGTCCACCAGCTCCAAACGCTTTGAACTGACCAATCTACTATGAAAACAGTGTCGTTTGCCACAAATATTTGCACATATTTGATACTACAAAATTACATGTGGCTGAAAGACTATTGATTTTCTTTTTTCTACGCTTGTTTTGATTCCCTAGAACAATACATTGCACATAATGTTTTGGGGCTTGTCCCTTCTGGGAGTCCATGCTTTTTCAGATCAGACTGAGTAATTTTGAAAGTTGTTGCTGCTTTATTGATTTTCTGCCCAAATCCATTTTGCTAAGTAAACTGATACAGGAAGCAGAGCTTGTGTTCATATCACAGACACAATAGCCAAGCCCTACCCCTTTCTAAAACCCCAAAGCTTTATGATTTTTAGATCTGATTTTTATTAGACCTAGGTGACCTGTAAAATAGGAAAACCTCAGATCTGCTGGGTAAGATGGAATAAAAATAAACAAGTTTTCCCTTGCTCCCTGCGTCCTTGCAGGGGCGAGTCCTTTGCTGTGAGCTTCTACTCTGTCAACTCTGACACTCACCAATCACAAAATTCCTCCAGTCCCTTCATGTTTCATGAGGTAAGGCTTTTAGTCCATTTCCAGAAAGACCCAGCCTGCTCACACCTCTTCCCACAGGGGGCAAGCCAGCCTAATGTCCTCTCCTGGGGACCTGCTGCCCCTAGGGCTCTTGAAGGTTCTGCTAAGCTGGGGGACTATGGTCCCTCATGGTGCAGGTGCAGCCAATGTACCTTGCCTCTCCTCTCCTCTCCCACCTCATCAGCCCCAGTTAAACTCTCCCTGTTGCTCTGGCTGCTCTCCCTCACACTCCAAGGACAGAAGCTTTCTGTGCAGGCTGGTCAGTCAGGGAAGCGGAGTGGAGGGGCTGTACTTTTCACAGCCGGTGAGTTAGCATGGTCTGGTGACTGGCTGTGCAGAGCACACCAGGCACCTCTTTTCCCAGGCCTGGTCATACTCCTGAACCCTTTTCTGCTGCTATGCTTCCTGCCCTGCCTGCTGGCACTGGGGGAGCTGGTGGTGCTTTGGTGCGTGGCTGGAAAGGGGCACTAGGCTGCATAACCCTCTGTGGGCAGCAGGCAAGGCATCCTTGAAAGCAGGGGAGCAGCTGAGACCACGGCTCAGTAAGGGGCACGGTTTAGATGTCTCTTCAAAATGTATATGTATTTTATTTATTTTAATAATAGTGAGAGAAAAAGCAGTTACCTTTCAGTTTGCAGTAACTGAGGTCCCATTGTTCTGATGTCCCTGAATTCTGTTCCTTTCAGAACAGAAGCATCTCGCAGAGTTCAGTGCTCTCTGGGGGAGAGAGCTGCCCCTCTGAACCACCTTCACAGACAAGTAGTGATCCCTTACCAAGTTGCTGCATAGTGGTGATTGAGTCTCTTTTTATGCTTGTGTGGAATACTTAAGAAATAAACAAACGATTTATAAAGACTGGGAGGGATAAATATTTCCCCTTTGAATTGTAGTTAGCTCAAATTAGTTTGGGTGGTTTATTTCCTTATGTTTACAAGGATATGGTGTATTGCATTTCTGTTCCTATGATACCAGCTGCCAGCTCAGTACTTTAAATGCACTGCATCATTTTAATGATAAACTCTGTAAAACTTCTGTGTGAAAATTTTGTAATAATGCTGGATATTGATTTCTACATTTTATATGGTCAGTAGAAACAGCCAGGTATGTTATAATACTGAAGATATCCCCTGCTACTAATGAATAGCATTTTGCATAGTTACTCTATTTTCCTGGCTTACTCGGTGGAGAACAGCTCAAACTTCTGAGATGTTTATTTGCATTCCATGAGTAGTGGTTTAGGAATTTCATGGCATTTAGTTAATTTTGGTTTTAGCTACAAGAAGGTTGAATTAGTTTTATAAGCCTTCACTCATTTCAGATCTCCTGAATATAAGGATGACACTGACGTTTGAAAATTCAAGTTGTATTGGGACCATTCTTAAAATTTATAGTGATTTTTTTTTTTTTTTTTTGAATGGTAAAATATATCCCGAAGGATCCATTTGATTTTGTGACCTGATCTCTTATATAAAAGACTGTAGACCTCTCAGAGATATTTTGGTTAAATTACTATATCAAAGAGACTTTGATTTAGAAATTATTTGATTTGGTGTTTTTTAATTACTTAAAAACTTTAAAAGCTACTAATCATCAGTTTATTTAACTTTAACTAACTAAAAGCATCAATAATTATGTGTGTATTAGAAAAGTATAAGGTCAAAATTCTTTCAAACCATTAATAAGTTCTTGGCAGTTGAGTGATAGAATTAAATACCTTAATTTCAGACCTAAAGCAATTTCTGAAGTGTACTGTACTAAGTCCCTTGTCTCATGACATGTATTTGAGCTTCTGCCAAATAAGTGTTGCTTCTGAAAAAATAAGTTCTTTTTTGGAGATATAAAAAGCATTTCTATGTACTGTTGCTATCCAGCATTAATGGTAAGGGATATCCTAGCTTCTTTCCTCAACTTGCTTTTTGAAGTACTAATTTTCTGTAGGTTCATGGTTGAGATCTTGCCAGCCAAGTTTTGAGAAACAGGTTTTAAAATCAGTAATCTCACGCGATTACATATGCAGAGTTAAAACAAATCATAAAATTTCTGTACATTGCAGGATAATTTAGTAAAATCAATTTCCTGAATGAGCTGTCGTGCAGAATATACAGAAGTGCATACAAGGGAAAAAGAGGTTTCTGAGAACACACCAATTGCTTCTCTCAGTAGGTTTCCAATTGGCACACTGTAAGCTTTCTTTTAAAACAGCTGTGTAGAAAGCTGCTTGCTGCTTCAGAAGTTTTAAGAGAAGACATTTTTAAGGCCAGCTCCATGGTTATTAAAAAAAAAAAAACATAAAAGAAACCATCAAACTGTAACCTGAAAGAGTATAGTGGCTTTGTTTAAAGGATGGAGAAATCTGACTGGAGATATTTGATGGCACCACTACTGTGTGGCATCTGACAAGAGCAGGTGAATATAGGTTACAGTCAGAAAGGATATATTTTGCTTGCTGTCATGGGTGGCATCTGTAGTTACAGGTATTTTGCTTTCAAATACACGTTTGCTTTTTTTGCAAGCTATATAGAAATAAAATAGAGACAAGAACAGATTCTGAAGTAGAAATAATGGAGACAAGGAAAGGAGAGCATGGATTCCTAACACTATTTTATGAGTATGGATAGACATAGAGAAGTATAGAGGAGTTGACTTTTGTGAGTGGTTTCAATTTAGGTGATTCCATAATTTCTTAGAACAGTTCATTAGGGAACAGCTTACCGTAGGGTGGGAGGAGAACTAGTTTTTGCATTGCTATGGTACTCTCCTGCAGCATATCTGCTATGTATGTTCACAGTGAAGGTTTTGCCCAGCTTGAGCACAGTGGGGAGGAAGCAGCCCTAACTGTTTGCAGGCCAGAGACAGAAAAGTTGTTTATTCATCCAGTGAAGGAAAGAGTGACATTACCTGTCAAGATTCTTAGCTAAGGCTTCTCAGCTCCTCATTTCAGTAAAATCCTAAGCTTAAAATCAGTGGGAGGTTTCAGTCAAATGAATGACACAGGTCTTTGCTTTGATGAAAGTCTATTTATAAAGACTGCTTTTAGGGAGAAGGAAGATAGGCTTTAGGTGGCCAGAGTCCAGCATCAGGTAGGTTTTCCCATAGTGGTTAGGGAAGAGAAAATGACTGTGAAGCAGGTGACTAACTGGCACCTACTGGTTGGACACAAGACTTTGATGGTTTTTTTATGTATGAGGAGGAGGTGGACTGTGGTTGTTTAAATATTTAAACTTTTTGATGTGTGGATTTCATACACCACTCTCTTCTAATTATTGGAAATGTGTTTGGCTCCTAATTTCTTTTGATATGATTATTTGAGAAGAGGTATAAGGCCATGACATATTTAAGGACTTATACTGCTTTTAAGTGTAATTCTTTCAGTGAAAAATGCTAAATGTTTATTTTTCTATGAATAAAATAATTTTTTGTCATTTTGTTTGCTTAGGTATAGGGCTCAGATTTTTATTAGTCATCTTCCTATTTCTTTGTATCCTGGCTGGCCAGCAAACATAAAATTTCTCTCTCACTCTACCTCCTCTCCCACTTTAAATGCAGTGACAAAAAAATTCCTCCAAATCCAAGAGCTGGGTAGAGCAACCATCTGCCCATCTAGAACAGTTTTCTTTTTCTATTGATTGCCGGCTTCACTCTTTTATAGCACAAAAAATACTGCAACATTTTCTTTTCCAGATTGAAATTGCATTATTTACATTTTTTTTTCTATTTTCTCAAGAAGTCATGAGTACAAAGCTGTGTTATGCTTTGTAATACGTTGGTAGAACTGACTTAGCCAACCATTTGCATTTCTGAAATAAACCCCATGTCTTTGCATTCATTATTGCTTAATTTTGATAGAAAATATCCCAGAGAGCTATTTTTCTGGTAGTTCAGAACAGTCCATTCTAACTTGCCACTGCAGCATCACAGGGATTAGTGAATTTGGACCTCAAAACCAGAGTGAGTAGTATATGTAATATCCTGCTGTGAACTACAAACAATGTCCTATGTGAAGACTCTTAATAAGAACTAGTGTTTGTCCTGAGCTGTTTGAGGATCATCAGTATAGTATGCTAAAAGGGAGAAGCTGTAATACCAAAGGTCATTTCTACATTTCTAATGGGAACTGCCACTATTAGCTGAATTTCCCCATGTCTTAAAGACTTCATTTCTATATTCTGTTGCAACTCTGTGTAGAGAAGCTAGATGGTATCTTTATCTCAGAGCACCGGGTTGTGCCACGGCAGCCCCCGAGAGTGAAATGCTTTCTCTAGGCCAGGAGTACAAACCAAGCCAGGGTGAGGTGAACAGACAGTTTGGCTTGGGGCATTTTCAGGTAGAAAACATTTAGGTCCTGTCATGACCCTTGTCTGCCCCTACTGCCACCACGATGTCCTAGCTCTGAAAGTATTTGGGTTCTGAAGCTCCACTGAAACCCAAATGCTCTAAGTGCTCTGGGAGCAGTGGGCAAGGCAGTGATTTGGCTGCAAGATGCTCTACTGTGCCAGGTGAATCTATACTCAGCATGTCTGTTGTCAGGCAATGTCTGACGTGTGTAGAAACAAACACCGGTTTGCCATGAATTGACAAAAAAAATCATTAAATGTCATTAGAAGAAAAATCTAATTTCTTTTGTCTGAAAAGCGTAGTATATATTTAGGAAAAGCTAAGTCCCTTGGTATACTCTTAATTAACATTTTTATAGAGGCAATGGATAAATTCAGGAATACTTAAATACACAAACTGTTTTTAACTAGCAGTTCAGATTTTTATGAGAAATTGATTTATGAGGGTTGCAAAACAAAACAACATTGCCACCAGGGAGCTGAATTCTTGTAGTTTATATGTAACAACCAAGCTGTATCAAGGCAGTGTTTTGCCAGATTTTGTATGCTTCTTAAGTATTATTAGAAATTATTTCTCATTGTTATCACAAAACCTTTAAATCAAATTATATGATTAAATAAATTTTGAATAGCTGCTAACATTTGGTTTTGAACATTTTTAGCTTGCTTTGGGAATAGCATGGCTGGAACACCCTTTGTGTTTTGTACACCTGTGGTTTCCAGAGCTATGGTTAGGAGACAGCTCATTCAGTTTTATGTTAAAGCAGGTGTTCTTCTGGTGTTTATCCTCAGTTGCTCAAATTTACGTGTAACAGGGGAAATGGCTGTAAATCACCAGAATAGAGGAAACTTAAAAAGCAGCTTAAAACTCTGATTTTGATTGAACAGATCTGTCAAATATTGCTTTGAATTTGCAGTGAGTGGGAGGGTATGTGCATTCCTGCATAAGCCTTAGGAATAAATTTTGTGCAGGCAATATAGTTATGGGTATTTATATTGAGAGTTGACATTCTGGAAATCCCATTTTTTTAAAATAGGTTTTACTGTCCAGTCCTTGTATACCACTATAAAATAGAACTATTAAGGATAAGAAAATTGAAAAAAAAACCACCACAAAACACCAGGAGTTGCTAGTTCAAAGAATATATTAATGAATTAAATGTGAAGCATAGCACTGTGTTTTTAAATGCATAAATGTATATGATTATATTGAGAGTAATTGGAATGTGAAAATAGCATAATGATGTTGATCTTAAGGCTGGCATTTAATACAGCATTTAAATGAGACAAATCAGTTTCATTTTGTATCTCACATATCTCATAGCCATTATTACACTTGAAAAATTGAAAATTCTTTTGGCGGTAAGAATTTTGGGCTTCTTTATATTTATCTGTAATCAGTTACAAGACCTGTCTCTTCTTCTTTCAACTGCCACATCTCTTTTTCCATCCTCACCAGTTTTAGCAATTCCTTGGGTTTGTTTTATTTATCTTCACCATACCTCTTCTAGTCCAGGAATAATTTTTTTGCTTGCTGAAGTTTGTGGACAGATGTAGCCAGCAAATGAAGGTATGAGGCACATTTTAGCAGTTAGTAATAGTAGTAAGATAAAGAGTTATGTAATTCAAAACCTGCTAACAACCCAAATATGGCAGAACATTTTTTAGCTAGCCAGCCAGCTGAAGACCATATCACCATGGTATCTTTTGTACTAATATTTCTCTTGATAATGTTTCTCATGCTATAGATAAACGTTATGTTATATATGTATGTTTTGAAAGACTGTAATCAGTCTGTGCATTTCTTGCATCTAAGACTGAGGACTCGATCACTGGACAAAATCCTTTCCTTACTAACTCATAGTACATGGTGTTTCATTTATACAATGCAATATCCCTCATCATCTTGAGTTATTTACCCCTAACCGACGATATTACTAAGAAATTGCAAACAATTATTGATGATAAAAAAAAAAAAAAGTGAAAGGGAGACCAGAAAAAAATGGGATGGAGAATAAAAGCCCTGCAACCCATTTTGTATAATCAGTTCTTAAATTTAGGATCTCATAACACTAGACGGTAGACTCTGCTTTAGTTTTAATTCTCACTATGATGTATTTATATACTTCTTAGTTAAAATTTAGTTCATCAAAAATTTTTATTTATGTCCAACCTGAATTTTATATAAAAGTGATTTTTGTGTTTATCACCTATTAATATTGAAGTGAATATTTTGGTAACTTAATACAATTATGAGTTTTCATTGTCATCACTAGAAAATATCCAAAGGCTGGGTAACAGTGAATAACAGAGACAAAAGAAATAGTTAGCAGCACTTTGCCCAAACATCTTTTGCCACAGATCTTAAAGAACCTGTTCATGTTGTTATGAGTTTTATCTGGAGCAATGTTCTCTGCCTCATAAAAGAAGCTTTAATCTTGACTTTTGAGCCTTCATGACTGATATTTTTCACTTTGTATTTTCCTCTGCTGCCAAGGCTAAGCACTATATTGTTACACATGAATGTACATCTGGATTGAAACCAAAATCTATTCTGGTTTTTTAAGTTTCTCCTTTCATAGTTCTACCAGAAAGGTAAATGTTTATGCCTAATATTCCTCAAATAACTTTTTCTAACTTTGTTTCTCTGTGTCTATAAGAACTGAGTCAAGTCAACTGTTCATGTTTTATCATTTTTCTACTAACTTGAAAAGCTGAATGTTATTGTGGAAACCCAAGAAATCTGGCAATGAGTGTTTGATTGCTTATGCACACATCTCTACTTTACAATGACATGCACATTTGTTTGTACTGAAATAGTTATACATAAATATATACATATTTTTTGTATTTGTATAAGCATACCCTTCTCTACTACCTTCTCTTCTATACTGCCCAACTCTAAAATCATGTTAAAATTATATAGTTTTTTGATCAATCATATTTTATCTCCTGGCTCTATTAATAGTTTTTTGTTTGATGTGTACATCTGCCTTTTCATTAATTAAAAACTTAAAGTGTGCATAAGGCAGAATCTTTCTCCTAACATGTAATGAATAAAATAGAGCATAAAATAATGCCACTTAAGTCTTAATCAGAACACTACATTTTGGTGACATAAGCATAACACAATGCATACATCTTTACAGAGGTTTGTTTGTTTTGTTTATTCTACTAAGTGTGTTTCAATTTTTATGAATAATTTCATTAGTACGTGTAGCTTATAACTGCTTTTTGCTATTGCTTGCACGTAATGATAAAAATATTTTACTTAATTTTATCAAGTAAAGCCGTCAGTTTTCAGCAAATGCCAAAATCTAGACATTTCAGATTCAGGTAATCTTGAATTTTTGTCTCTCTGAATATGTTGATGTTTGTATATATAAACTGACACATAAAAAGACCAAAACTGTTTAATGGCAGGTTGAGGGCAAATGGTGGAGTGTTTAATTTCATTTGGTAGGTTATCAATAGCCTGAGTCCAAAAAAATGATGGAAGTAGTAGACAGCTTTTGCAAAGCAGGATGGCACAGAAAAGGAGATGACAGACTGGTTTACAGGGTTTATAAATAATATCAAAATCTGTATCTTTGATTTTTATTTAAAACTTTAAGAAAAGTTTTGCAGAGAATCTTTACTTGCTTATTGTACTGTGATAGCTTTTCAGAATCTAATCTTTTAATGTTTTATTTAAATTCTGGGCTGGTACATTTTTGCTTTTGACGGGGATGTATTCTGTGAACCGAATACATACAGGTAACACCAAGATGGCCATGATCCACAGCTGAAGTGTGAAGAAAAGATTTATTCCATTATTTTCCTGGCAAAACAGGGACACATACACTGCCTAGCTTATGTCATCTTAGCAGGGGCAAAAAGCGCTCAGGCTGTTTCCTGGCTCACATATCAAAAAGGTCTGGCGCAGGCACAGTTCTTCACAAGGCTGTGTTTTATGATCTCCAAGCTTCCTGTCTTCCTTCTCCCCTTACCAGGCCTGTGAAGAACGCTTGCTAGGTCTTTACAGCATTCTGTTACGTGACTTCTCAAGATAGACAGAAACAGTGAATTTTCCCAGACTGAATATTCTTTGCACTCCCCCAGCTGCAAGGTCATCTTGAGTGAAAACAACTTTAAAAACAACTCTTTCTCCTCTCCAGTCTTCCAGTTTTAACCCTTTCCTCCCCACATGTGTTAACAATAAGCAGGAAAATATGTTGTCAAAACTTTTTGTTGAACTGGATGGAATATATTAGTAACAAATTATTTGGTATAAAGTATCTAAGTTTAAGAATAATCAGTTTTTACTTAAATTAAGAAACTGGATTCTCTATAATATTCTCTATAATACAAGCCACTCCTTTATTCCAAATAACATGTAGTTTTATATGTCAATTCCTTCTTCAAATTCAGGCTGACAATGTGTAATCTAGTTATGAATAGTTTGAAAGACTGGATCTTTTCCAACCTAAATGATTCTATGATTCTATGACTATATCATGTTACTGAAGCAAAACTACTCAGTAATAATTTAAATGTGGGGAAACTGCATTATACATCCCAATATTACTATTTTCTTTTCCTTCAGAATTGTTGAAATGTAGGTAACTGTGCATATAACTGCACTTGAGTGATGCAATAAAAGGAAAATTCACTCTTGTGTTGTTCTGGAAAGGAATGGATTACACAAAACCATTAGGGATAACTAGAGTTGTCTGTCTGCAGATTATTATTGTGACTTTGTCTTGATTTAGGACTGAAAAGTATGACAATTTGATGGCTGATTTTTGACAGTCACAAAACAGAACCAGGGAAGTGATTGGATGCAGTTGTAAATTGTGTAAGCAGAGGAACATTTAAATATAGGTAAAAGTTTGAAAATAGAAACATGTGATTGATTTTGAGTTTAGCAAACTAAGTTGTGTCATTGCTTTGAAAGCTTTTCAAACAGGGTAGGCCAGTCTAATTATCAGAAAAGTCTTGTTTTATAAGGTGGGGGAAAAAAAATCAGTGGCACTGTGTACTGTACTTAGTCATTCAAGCTTACATGAGCTAATTTTCAGTCAAAGAGAAGCTCACATCATGATAAGCAATGGCAACAATATATATGTGTAAGAAATCTGATCTTCCAAAGACGACTTTTGTCTTGTAGAAGGGCAGTAAATAATGAAATGAAGCACAATGAAACACTGTGACTTAATGCTCAGAAATTACTTCATTCTTCAGAAATGTCTGAGTCTTTAGGCATTGCTGCACTCAAATTTCTCTTGAAATTCAAAACCCACAGAGAATAACATATATGAAGAATAATGTTCCTCAGTTCTTAACATTATACTTTGATGGGTGAAAACATGGCTTCTCTACTGTGTCTTTTCGTAGGAAAGCTCTATGGAGGGCATAAAAATTACATTCATGCTTCTATTAAAACAAAAATATTTATATGGGATTTCTTGGGGTTTTTTTATTTTTTTTTATTCTCCAACTGTGACTGAGCATTACAAGATGGATAGAATGACAGGAAGCTGGTTTTGGAAGAATGGTGAGGAACAGATGTTATGAAAGAGACGTGATAAAGCCTAAAGTGGAATATGCCTCATGCATGGGGGGGTACTTGTTATTCAATATATTTAGGATTATATAGAGGGATTTTTTTGGGTCTTGGTGCATTTTTTTGTTGTTTTGTTTATTTGTTCTGATTTTGGTTTAGTTTTGTTTTATTTTAGATCTGTTTAGGTGTTTTATTTCACAGACGTCTATACAGACAGTAGAGAAAAAGGAGTCCACATCTCCTGTCTTGTACATCTCCCTTTCTTCTGTTGCAGAAATCTATTTTCTTTCTACATCTTCACTACTACTTCACTGCTACCTTATTGTAAGACTTCCTACTTTCAAACAAGAAAATGCATTTGTCAGATGTGTTCCAAACTGTTAAGGAAAATGTCTGAGACTGAGTGGGGGCTCTGTAGGGAGACAAGTGAAGCCCCTCTTGCTTCACTGGAGCTGCCCTGCTGTGCAGGGGCATCAGTGTCAGTAAAGTTTCAGGTGTTGGGAGTGTGAGTCCTGGATGGTCAGACAGGAAAGTTTCCTTAATAAGATGCATTGCTGAGCCTGTTTCTCATCTAGAGTCTGTCATGCTTTGTAACTCAATAAATCATAGGTAATTAAATATTCTCATTTATTGGCCACTTGAATTCACCCTGATTATGCAATTAGATGTAATGACACAAACCGTTGTACAAAAATAGTCACTAATCTAAAGATAAGGAAAAGTCTACAAACGTTTACAAGATAATGTATAGACATAAGGCTGTGGGATGAACTGTTCCTCATTGCTCTATTTTGCATTTTTTTGGTATTGTGTACTTCAGTAAAAAACCCCTAACATTCTGTTAGGAATCTGTATGTCAGATGTCAGAGAAATATTCAGAAAAGCAAAAATACTGTAGAAAAAGAGATGTAAGATTGTCCCAGTGATACTCCCCATTGGGAAGAACTGTATAAAAATTGCTCTTTTGGTTACTAATTGCAAGTATGAATCTTGAGCATATCAAAGTCTTTTGATCTCTAGCTGCTGGGTCACTCTTCTTCAAATTTCAGGTTGTGACCACACTTGATCTCTTACAAAAAGCTGTAGAAGATCACAGTGCCCCTATATATTCAGTGTTGTTCATACACTTTTATAATTCTTACAATTTGGGCTTCAAGAATAGCTTCTTATTTCATCTTTGATCTACAAGTTAGGTCTTCTACAACTGTGTAAATGAGCAGTGGTGATAGGTTTTGTGCTGGTCTCATTTGCTAATACAAAGTTTATTTAAAAAATTTATGAAATGCAAGCCTTCTCTAGTCAATAAGCATTATTCATAACTTTTTCAACTCTACAGAGTACTTTCTTTGATAATTTTGCATTGAAATTATAATATTTTCCAATGTATGCTGGATGTATAATGTTTGTCACTGTGTGAAGTCTATCTTGCATACAATTTTTGTGTGTGGTTTAGAGTTTTTAAAATGGTCAAATGTTTGAAAGATAGTCAACAGAAGATGCTGCTCTAGCTGGAAGAAGAACCATAAAAGATAATGTGTTGTTTTTCCCCCCTCGCCCTCCTTTTCTCAAGAAGGAGAGCCTTTTATTGTTGCTAACACTAATGTCTAGAAGAAAGGATTTTTAAATCCTATGCGTCTCTTTCAGACACCCATTCTTCCTCTATCACACTCTTTAAAGACAGTGAGTCATTAATTATTTACTATATAATCCCATGTAATATTTTCCTGTTTTGTCTCCTCTCACTGAAGAAGGTGAATTGGTTCCCAAATCAGTTCTTGCACTGCTCTGGATTTTGGATGAAGCCTAAAAACCAAATCTTGCAGATGTTTTCATATTAAGAGGCCATGGATTTTGCTGACAAGTACTCCTTCATGGCAAGATGCAGTGATTTGTTTCTTTTATGTTGAAGGTTAAATTTTACTATAGATTTTACCCAGAATTAAATTTGGTCAGTCTCGCAGTTTAAAATAAATGTTGAACTTCAGCATTCATATTAGCTGAATAACAAGAGTTCAAGAGTCCAGAGTTTCTTCAAGGGATGCTTGGAGTGCTGGGCACTGAAGATAAAGCCGCACTTATTATACTATTGAAACTGTGAAGCTTTCTACTGGGGTATACCAAATCAAATGTAACATCAAAAGAGTTATATAACTAAATTTTTTGACATAAAAAAAGTTTGCATAGGAAGAAGAGAGATTTATCTTTAGAAACAGATTTTTATTTGTAATATTCTGGAATACTTTCTTGGCTTTTTGTAGAATTTAGTGAAGAATTTAATATAATAAAATATGATGCTGAAATATTCTGGTTTGGATTTAGGTGCTATGGTGGTAGGAAGTACTGTAAACTTACAATATATTGTGACAGATTATTGTTACATAACATTTTAGATATGTAGCTCATCCCAAGACATTTTCTTTTTCTAAATACGAAAAATTGTAATGCCTGTTTCAAGTTGTTTTATGAAATGTGAAATGAACGTGGAGTATAATTTGTATCTTTGTGGGAAAGTAAGGGTTTTTCTGCACGACGCTTGTATAAAAAACCTTCAATTCAATACAAATTACTTCATTAAAATAGTTGCTATTAGTTTCCCCTCAGTGCAAATACACTTTTAGAGAATAGAGGAACCCCGTTTAGTAGTGTTTTCTCTCAGGCTTTTATTCATGATTTAATGAGGGAAATAAAAGTTATAACAATAATACATCTCAAATGTATGCTTTAGATCTGATATCTATGTGTCCAACATCTGCAAAAAACCACATTTAAGCTGACATTTATTTCTTTTTCCTAAACTCAACTGAGGAACAGCTCACATGGAATAACAATAGCAGTTTTCATATTTAGGAAAAATACACTTTCAATTTAGTTTATAATGACACTTTAGGAGAAGCTCCTGTTATTAAACAAGTCGGTTTGATTTATTTTCTGACTGCAGCTTTCAATTAAGAATAAAGTGTTCTAGTTATGTGTCAAAGGAGAGGGAGGTAAGGGAAGATTTTTACATTAGCAAATAATAAATGCAAGTAAGCACTTACAAGAAAACAGTGTATTGTACTTGTATGCAAGTTATTTTCTAGATTGAAATAAACGTAGCTACCTTGATTAAAGGTGCACTTGAAATGCTGCCTGTCACAAAAATTTTCCAGTTCTTTTTTTGTTAAATAGCTTGAAAGTGTGTGTATGATAACAAAGTAATAAAAACCATTTTGACTTGACTTACACTAATCAGTAAAAAGATTGTGTATTTTATACAGAAGAAACTGTCTGAACGCTTTAAGTATTATTTTTCAGATAGGTGTTTTCCTACTTTTGAATGTGTTGGTCTATTAATAGGTCATAAAATAAAAATTCATTCTAGTATTAAAAAGTTAAGTTGTGTTGTATCCATCATAGTGTCTGTATCATAGTATTTGCCCCTTTTCTATATCTCTCCTGTGCCTTCATAGACAGGTAGAAAGATTGTAATGTGGAAAAGTAAGAGAGGGACCTCTGTTAAGAATCTCTGGATGTGTGTATATCTCAGTATAAAGGTGACCTGTATGTATTCTAAGTGTGAATTCAATGAATGTAGAAGGAAAGTTGTAAGTACTCTCACCTCCAAACTGTAGAGTGTGTTGGGGTTTTCATTTTTGCTTGATTTTGGTTTTGTTCGTGTTTTTTTGTTTTTTTCCTGGATCAGGCTAATTGTAGAGGATAGAGGATTAAATTTTAATTCCTGGCTGGAATTTAGGAACAAAAATACAGGCAGGACATCATGGGAAGAAAGACCTAAAGAAGCAACCTTAAAAAAGTGATGTATTGTCTTCTCACTTACAATCATTTAAATATTAACGATTAAAGTTCATTGAAAAGCTGAGTATGAAAGCCTAAGTAAATCCTTAGTTGAATTGAAAGGTGTATTTTCCTACTCCTTCCGACAGCTGAAAATTTTGGATGGATTATCTTTGCATAATTTCTGCTTTAAAAACTACTTCTCCCTGAGAAGCTATTCACTGTGACCAACATCAGTTGAGAGTAAGCTCTTCTACTTTCTCTCATAAAGTGCCGAGCTATCCAAACAACAATGATCTGTAGAAGTTTAGCACTGTTTGTAAGTTTCCATTTTAAAACCTAACCAGTAAAATGTGTATACTCCCACACAAGTCCTTAAAACTGAGAACTGAAATACTTGCTCAGAAATGCACTGTGTTGAGTGAGGAGTAGTAGGATTCCTCAGAATAAGAATGGAAGAAAAAGAATTGCACATAATTTGTAAGATAGCATCTGAAAAATAATGTTAATCTGGCCTGCTCAGCAGAAAAGTAATTGAAATTCCATAATATGTGATCTTACCTCTTTTTATGAATTGCTTTTGTAAAATATCTTCTATTTGCTTCCTATGAAGGCGTGTTTAATGGGCTTGCATCAGGCAGAGGCACCCTGCCTGTCTATCCAAACATCACAATATTCTACTCAAACCTCTTTCACAACCTGCAGTGACCTATTGTTCATTTTATGGCTTTCAGCTCCTGGGAGGAGTAGGTTAGAGTCCATCACAGAGGGATGTTCTGTGAAAGTGGAAACGTTGATTTAGATAATTGCAATTTATCGCTTTTAAGACTACTGTTCTGCCTTTCATGCGCTTTGCTATATGAGAAACAACTAGTGACAAAAGCTGTAACTTTTCCTGTGATTGCAGTTCACAGGAGCTGTTCCTCTTCAGTTTTTGTAGAGAAGTCTTGTGATCTTCCAGATAGGCTTTGCGAGGACAGTAGGTAAAACTTGACAGGATTCATTACACAGTGTAGAATCTTGTTATCTTTATTATAGTTCAAATGATGCATGGTAATTAAATAGAATGAATGATAAATTAATAAGACTAGATATAATTTGCAAAAAATCATATCTGGAAATGGGGATTCCTGTTCAACAAAACATGTAAATTGTTGTTTGAACATGTCTGTGATCTTGTTTCAATCCTAAACAATATTCTCCAGAAGTAGATATCAATGGATTATTTCAGCATTCCTCTGTAACTCATGTGTATGAACATGGAGTCAGAAGATTTGAGCAGTGCTGAAAAATAGCTGAATCTACATCTTATTTTTTTCAACATGTACAGTAAAAAACTGCAGAGATTTATCCTCCTCAACTACTTCATTACAATTTTGTTTCCTTGACTTGAAAATATAATTTAGCAAATATTTTATTGGCCAGGAAATCCTAAAAATTAATGAATTTCCTTACTCAGAAATGGTAATCATATCTTCCCATTATATAAGTAAAAATGGAACCTGTTTCATGTGTGACTTTAAGACATGTTGCTGTGCTTCAGTGGATAAAATAGGTAAAGGTGTTGTTTTTTATGTTATAAAATAGGAATTTTAAGAACATAGCACAAACTATTTTTTTTTTGTTTAAGAGTAGAATCTATTTTAAGGATTTTGTATTTGATCTAAAAATAAGATGTCATGAATAGAAAATTGTACTTGCTTTATCCTGTGTGGGAACTGGAATCCAGCTATTTCATTATTTCTTTTACAAGATTTTATTTTAATTTTGAAGTTCTGTGGTCTCCTCTTTCTTCAGGGAATGCATACTAAATATTTTTCTACAAGATTGACATAAATAACAGATTTCATTCAGTGGTTCATAAATTAACTAATTGTCTTTTGTTTTTATAGAGTTCTGTGTGCTTTTGATAAAAGAAATTATCTTTTAGGACTAATTTAGTCACATATTAAAGGCTTTAGATCTTTTAAAAGAAAGCACACCACTGAGGAGAGGAGGGTCTATAATTTTAATATATCGAAATTCTAAAATCTTTACCTTGTCTTGTAATTTTTATTTCTCATGCATCTCTGGGCAAAAAGACTCTTTTTGGAACCTTTATAATGGAAACAAAAAGTGATTGTGCATATGTATGATACTTTAATAAATTTATAACTTCTAAATATATTCTTCGGACAAATGTTTTACCTACATACTCCCTGTCTAATATTCCTACAGTAGGATCATGTATTAGTATTCAGATAGCTTATTGTATAATTTTACACATAACTAATTATCATGAATGAACGTTTTTTTTGTGCTTGACAGTCCCTGGAATATCAGTGCAGAGGCAGGGTTTTCTAGTCACCCTCTCATGGCACTTCGGCTCTTATTTACTCTGTTGAATAAAGAGATATTTTAAGCTATATTTGTTTGCACACAGTACATTATGAATTGCAAGGGAATTTTCCCCAAACTTTACTGGGATTGCCTACCACTTGTTTGCAGTTGTCAACTGCCAGTACACGTGTAGGCCATTTATTTTCTTGTCAAGATGTATATTTTCCTTCTCTCTCCACCTTCTTTCCCCTTTCTCCCCACACACTTGACCCCAGAATTTTGGAACCAAGATTTGAGTTGTAAAAGTACATTGCCACATTTAAAAAACAGCGGATCATTTTGGCTAGAACTTGAAAAATTCAGTTGAAATTTGAAGAGGAAAATCTCTGAAAATAATTGGGATTACATAAAATAACCTTTGGTGTTTGGGTAATCGTGCCATTAATCTGAAGCTTGCATTTGTGAGTGCATATTTGTGGGTTTGTATATATTCAAAAAGTTAACTGTATGAAAATGAAAGATGAGTTGATGTGTTATTAGCAATATAGGATAAAGAGGTTTTAGAGAGCTGTCAAGCTGACTATTAGGGAAAATTAACTGTTATGCTTAAATGTGACATCTGAATATATTTAGATAAAGTCATTATTAAGACAGTCAAATAACCTTAATTCTGATCTTTTTTTAGTACTATTCACTAAGGCCATAATCACAGCTGTGATATTGCAGTATTTCTGCAGATTAGACTAAAACAATTTCAAAAAGTGTCTTCGTTGCCTTTTCTGCCCAGTACCTCATTTGGCAGATATTTCATGTGTGATATTTTATTACTTTTCTGTATCCAGTGCAGAGATGTTTTTGAGGCTTACACCCTTCTATTGTTCAAACTCCTACTGTGTCTAGAGGTTTTTTAAAAAATATATATGGCAGAATTGTAATCTGTTTTAGAAGAATTATATATTTTTAGGAATAAAATTGTCCATGATAAAGAATTCATTTTAAGTTATAACTGTCATAAATATTTATTTTAGAAGTAATTTGCTTTAAAGCATTATTGAAAGCTATATTTTTTTTGTATAAATAATTTTTATTCTAATGCATGTTATGGTTAATAATTTATAAAAAATCATTTAGAATTGAAAACAGTAGACTTTATAAAAATAATGTACTTTGACTCTAAAGTGATTTTATAGAAAATATAAATATTTTAGTTAATTTTAAAGATTTAACAAGTTCATTTAGAAAGGAAAGTTGTATTTTGAAGACATCAGAATCTAAATCTGTTTCTACATGCTTAGTTGACCCACCTCTAGATTATTCCTCAAATAACTTATAAGAAAACAATATAGGAAAGAGTAAAGGATGTTGTCTACTGCTTGCAGGTTTGTAGAAGATATTGCAGAGGATTACTGAATTTTTCATCTGTGAGAATTCAAGTCTTTGATCTGAGTCATTAAATATTTGTGAATAAAGTCTGCGCCAGTTTTTAATTAGTATAAATTCCAACTGCGAGGATTGAAAAGCAGAAGGATAATATTAGTCAGCAGTTGTAAGAAAATGAGAAGCAATATTAATATAAGTTCGGCCTACTGTCTGCATATTAATTATTTTGGGGTTCTCACAATAAAAATAATCCGAAGTAGTAGAGAATCAGTGCAAGAAGTTAAGCAAAATAAGTGGTACTGAAATGTCATGTTATGGAAGATATTTTTCTAGGTAAATGGTATTAGTGAAATAAAATAATATAATAGAACCTTTTTAACCACCCTGAAAACAAAAGAATATAATTATGGATTTCAGAGTTAGGAAATATCAGAAATAATTCTGGCTGTATATCACCTTATATTGCATCTTCTCCTCTTGTGCTTATGTTTAATATGTTATTCTGTATGTATGTAGTATTTCCATGGAGATTTGTTCAGTTTTTTTATTTTTTTGAAACTCTCACTTTATAACATACACAAAATTCTAAAAGTGCTATTTTTTTTCTTTTTTCTTTTGATTACTCTGCACATGACTGATTCCTCATTCATTTGTAAGTATTATGTTGTGCTCTAAATATAGAATTCTTATCTTGCCTTATCTTTCTTTAATAACAATTATCTTTATGGTTCCCAAAAGTTTCACAATCCTAAATTTATTTTTGTAGTATCATGAAAGGTGAAATTCCCATTTCCATCCTTACTCTCATAGTAAGTGACAAAGTATGAATGGTGGGATTTTAAGTCTGAGGTATCAACTAAAGATAAAGATTCCTTCTGGAACAGTGAATATTTTCAAACACTTATCAGTATGTATTTTAAGTATGTTCAAGCACAGCTCCCTTGGCTTTAGTCCAGGTAGAAGCTCTGAGCATTTCTGTACATTAGATCCCTTGGTCTAATTCAAATTCCCTCGTTTTGTTTGGGGGAAGATACCAGTATTAGTGTCTGACATCCCAACAGTTTTACTTGTACATTTACTAAAGTACTTTGGTTTGTTTCTTCTGCTGAAATGCAGAAGTAAAAAGAAGTATAAGAACAAAAAATTTAATACTTGCTGCAGTACAGAAAGGGTTTTAAACTGACTCTGTGGTAACAAAAGTAACTAATTCTTCCAAGAAATTAAATTTATCAGTTTTCAGTATGTGGTTTTATGTGTGTATATTTTACATATGAATTTGAATAATTCCATTTTAAAAGTAGGCTAATGAAGAGACTTGAGCTTTTTCAGTGCTTGATATAGGTGACATGACATACACATATCAGTCATAGATGAGTCATTTGACTTGAAAGAAAATAACCCCACACTTGGAAAGAAACAGTCACAGAACTACTTAATATTCCTTGATCTTTGTTTTGAAGTTTTGCTTTGATGTATATTTAGGCCTGTGAGAAATGTTGCCAGCTAATGCTTGTACTAGCTTTTCCTGTAATTTGCATTGCAAATTGAATCGTAGATTTACTCAGAGTGGGAGGGAGGTCCTCTTGTCCAACCCCTTGCTTATAGCAGTGCTAGTTAGATCTGACTCTGTAGGTCTAGCCCCCATTATATTTCAACTGTTTATAAGGGCTCAAATTCTTTAATTCTGCACTATTTGACCATTCTCCTGTCATAATTTTTTCCTTAAAACCTTGTCAGATTCTCCTGTCTTGTATTTTATATCCATAGTCCATTGACTTAGTTCTGTGAACATCTGAAAATTGGTGAGCTCAACACTTGCTTGAATTCAGCAAAGGGAAACAGGAAATTCTAGGATCGTAGAATCATTTAAGATAGAAATGACACCTAAGGTTGTAGGCTCCAACTGTCCACCATTAATCATGTCCCTAAGTGCCATATGTACATGCTTCATCTGGACTCCTTCACTATATCTTCTATCTAATATAGATGAACTCTACCTCCTCTTTAATAACTTGACTGTAATTCTTTCACTGTAAGGTTATCTTAGAGTAGCTTACACATACATGGCCCATGTAATAGGTCAAGTTTCATCAGTTAAAGATATCTCTTGCTCCAAGAAAGAAGATATCAAGCATTAATAAGAGAAGGTAAAACTCTATGGTGACAGTGTTCTTATGGAGAAAACCATATCAGTTCAAGAAGATTGGCTCATCATTATCATCATGTGAGTAACAGATAAAAGATAGCCAGCTTAAGATGTATAAAACTTGGGTCAAAAATAATTAACAGTTCAGAGGGACAGAACACCGCTTCTGTGAGGAAAGATTAATAGAGTTGGAGTTCTTCATCCTGGAGAAGAGAACATGGCAGAAAGGTGTAATTTCAGCTTTTTGGTACAAAGAGTTCTGATAAGAAAGATAGAGACCCTGTAGTGTTAAGACCAGGGATAACGGTCTTAAACTACAAGAGGGTTGATTTAAATTGAACTTAAGGAAGACATTTTTTACAGTAATGGTGTTGAGGCACTGGAACAGGTTGTCCAGAGAAATTGTGGGTGCCCTATCCCTGGAAGTGTTCAAAGTGAATGGGACTTTGATCAACCTGATCTAGTGAAGAATATCCCAGTCTGTGGCAGGGCCTGCTGGACTAGGTGATTGTTAAAGGTCCCTGCAGTTTTCTTTCTGTTGAAGACACCTGGTAATGCTAAAAACCTCTTGTTTTGATTGAAAGCTGAAATCCCTCTTTTTGGCACAGGATATAAAATGCAACTTGAATATTTCTCTGTTCAGAAGAGAATCTTAAGATCTGCATTTATTTGCTATCAAGAAAGATATGGAAGTAAAAAAAGTAAAGTTCTTATGAAATTTCATGTTATTTCTAAGTAACCCAGTGAAAAAAATGGAAACCATTCTAAAGGGCATGGAATGGCTTTGTTACTTTTATATAATACAAATATGTACTTATTTTTATGTTTATAATTGAAATCTTAAGCTTATTATTGACATACTAGTCAGTCACTGGAATAGATCAATGAGAAGACAGTTTTCATTCACTGTACTGTTCCTGTGGGGTTTTGTTTCAGTTTGTAAAAGTGGTGTGTGAATAGAGAGAGAGGTTCTATTTTCTGCTTTGTTTTGACTGGAATATCAGCTGGTCCCTGGATTTTATTTTTTTTTTCCTCCTTTAGGCATGCCCTGTACATTTTCTCCAAATTACTGTTTCTGGGGTTGAAAAAGTTACCTATATTGGTCATAAAAAACCTCCCAGGTGGTAAGAAAATGAGGAAAGATTAAGCATAACCTTGACTGCATTGCTCATCACTTCATCCTTCTGCTTAATAAAACACAAACGGAATAGAAGAGCAAAGATCCCAGAGTAATTTAGAAATAGAGCACTGGTTGAATTCTTTGCCAAATATGCCAAACCTTTAGCTTTTATATAATTCACTGTGATTGATATTAGATCCCTTTGTGCATTACCTGCCAGTTGGAATGAAGTCTGGCATACAAAAAGTGATGGTTTGACATTAATGCAGCTTCAGAGAAATTAGATTTTCTGTAAAGTTTTAGCAGCACTGAAGATAAATACAAAGGGTTATAGGCAGTGTAATGATCATCGAATCTGCAGCTTCATCCTATCCTGTATCCCAGAAGGCTAATGTAATTTCACAGGAAAAAGTACCAAGATATATCACTTATCTTTCTCCTCCATGCATATGCTATCAACTCTGATGTAATACATTAACATTATAATGAAAAGAATTTGTCAATCAGGAAATAGATAGATGCATACATTTGGAGGCAGAAAGGATGGAAGAGAAGGAGAAATACAATCATGTTGATGCAGAGATTTTCTAAAAATTCTGACATGCATTTAATTTATTAAAATCTCTGCTTTGAAGTATAAATAAAAAGCACATATTCTGTCATTGATGTTATCATATTGATTTTGCTAGTCTTTTATTTATGCAGTACTGATGTGAAGACTTTTCTGTAAAGTAATTGTGGAATTTTGAGTTAAAATATTTCAAGACAAAATGTAAAAGGAAAAAAAGTCTCAATGGTTTTAAAAGCTGTGAATAGATTACAGCACTGGTATGAATTAATTGAAATGTAAATTTTCACTATGACAGAAATAAGTTCAAAGTCACAGCAGCTATTCTCATCCTCTTTATTCTACCAACTTTACTGGTCATGTTTAGGTTTTTAAAGGAAATCTGTAGAGGTTCTAAATAGCCAAATATTATAATTAACAATTTTTTTCTCATTATTTTGTATTTTCAGGTAACATGCATTTGGAACAGGAATGAATACAGGTCAGGCAAAAAAAAATCTTTAATATCCCATCTAGGCAGTTTTTTATGTAATTACAAGTCTAATATCAATATGCATATTTTCTCAATATAATACCTAAATAATACCTATTTTCTCAACAGTGTATGTGATTCAGAATCTGTTTCTTTGGTTTCGCAGTTACTGGCTGTTGTTCATATTCAGTGTTTCCTTCACTTTCTAGTCATTTTGATTTCAATGGGTTTTTTTGCTTTAATGGCCAACAAAAGCAAACCCCTTATTTTTGGCCCTAATGGTAGAAACCAGAGCATGAAATCTTACTACTTTTTTTTTTGCAATTGTTTCTAGATTTCAATTTTAAATTGTGTTCTGTATTATGTGAAATTCCAGTGAGCAGTGGCTGCACGAAACCTAGAAAGTAGTGCTTATTCTGAAGTTGCAAACATCTTAAAACTGTTAAGGGTTGTTTTTGGCATAAATTCTGCCTTAAATCCATGATTTCTTAGGAGCTATCAGAAAGAGGTAAATTCTAGGATATTTTCTTGAATTTGGTCTGTGTGAGTTCTGCCCACCCATTTCAAAATTTGTTCTCTCTACAGAACTAATTTTGGGAAAGTGCCAAGTATCTATCTTCTCAGTGACCATTAGAAATATTCAGTAAAAGAAGTCTTTAAAATTGAGAGATTTTTCTTGGAAGAAGGCAATTGAATGACTTCCATCTGCTTGTTAGGTAGATTTTTAGTTCCCTTTTAATGTGAAGGTACAAAAAGAATATAAATAAACCAGTTTGATTTATAAATTTAAAAAGGAATGATTAAATTTGATTTTGCATAATGGAAACAGGAGCATTTGTATCATGCTTTGATACTAGCCACTTTGATGGCCCCTGTGTATTCCAGTTATTTTCCTGCTGGTAAAATGGAACTTCTGCCATAAGGATTTTTCTTACATTCAGGGAATTACATATTCTGAACTTTAATTTACTCTGATAAATTATTGTTATTGTTATCTCAGAGACTCTTTGGGAGCTAAAGAAACACCAGAGTCCTATATCAGTATTTAAAATAAACAAGAAACATTAAGTAAGTCTGCTTACTTTGATGTACATAAAATACAGTCAGTGCTTATAGACTGTGACATTTTAACTCAGATTTTGTTTTCAGAATAAGAAAGGTTTATAATCCATGATTTGTAGGATATGAGGTCAATGAGAAACTGACATGATTTCCACTGTCTTTGGGTCAGGCTCCCTAAATCTTGGAAGTCACAACTTAGAATCTACTCCAGATATATTTCTGAGTAGTTGAAAGCAATATCTGTACCTAGATCTACATAAACTTTGCATAAACATAAAGCTTTAACTTTGAAATTTTCCAGTCAGGATGATTAATGAATTGCAAAAATGCCTTCAGGGAAAAGATGTCCTACATTAGTGGAGAGAGAGCCAGACAAGACGTCTGTTTAGCTTAAAGCACTACCTGTCTCAAAAGGCAAGACTCTTACTTTTCAAGTACTGTTCCACATGTCAAAACCAGTGAAGTCTAGTAACTAACTGTAGCCGCGTGAGGCTGTCAACTAATTTTGAAATTATATTTTAAGTAAAAGTACATCTAATTGTGTGCACACAAATCTGTGAAACCTCAACTTTTTGAAGCAATAATGGATTCTTATGTCTGAAAATTAATTTTAAGGATTTTTTTCATCAATCCACAAACAGGATGTTTTTAATTTTATCATACATTTTCATTTTCATACAGGTACAGTCCTATAAATAATAGAAAACATGTAATAAAAATAATCCTCTACAGAAATTGCTTTCCACTTACCATATTTTTGTCACGTTTCTAGATTGTTTCTGTCTGTATTTACTTATTCTTGTAATTACACAAATAATTCTGTGTTTTATTTAGTAATAATATGGATTAAAATGTTTTTTTAGCACTTATTACAGAAATACTGAGGCCAATTGCATTGCTCTGAGGCCCAGTGGATTGCTTGGAAATGTGCCAATACGAATAAATATATTTTAAGTAAAATTTATGCAAGTTAATCAGATGAACTACCCTACTTTAATAGTCTGGCCTGAATTCCTTAATGTCTTTCACAAGTCTCAGTTTCAAGACAATGAATTTTAGAAATGTTACAGTTATTTTAATTAATAAAACATAGTGTTGATCCTGAGAGAATAGTTTTTGTCTTAGGTATGCTTCTGAAATACCAACTTGTCATGCGCAGCTTAAATAGTTTGGAAAGCAGAGCATTCTGTTAGCTGTGGAAGCTGTCTAAATGTCTAAAGGAACTTGTAGATTCTAACTTATTTATTGTTTTAACATACAGCTTTTACTTTTAATTCATATCCTAATAAATGCATCTGCAAATAATCCCAGTTTTAAAATAAAGATACTTGTTATATAAGCCATATATTAGGTGTTTTGTTTAAAAAAAAGTTTGTTCCTCGCAATATTTTCATATATGTTTTGGAAGCATTTAAATATTTTTTTTTGCTAACGCTTAAGAATATTTTTTGTACTGTTTGTTAGATGGGTTATACCTTTAATTTGGTAAATGCAAAACATTTATGAATACATTTGTAGATATTATCATCCAAAGAGCTGTTGTGCAAAACTGTACTACCTAATTTTGTGGGTACACTACAAAGATAGACTGTTTTTAATCTATTAATGACTGAGTGAAGTTTTTAGCAACAACAATTTCAAGGTTGACCGTGTAAATTACTTTAATTAATATCATAATTCAAAGACACAATGGTCATAATTTTCATGCAAACAATACCAATTATCTGGACAATATTTCTTTTACAGGATAGTTTAGTATATTATTATAATCATAGAATCATTAAGGTTTGAAAAGACCTGTCAGATCATCAAGTCTGACTGTCAACCTAGCGCCACCACCACGTTCACCACTAAACCATATCCTCAAGTGCTGTATCCACTATGTCATTTAGCACTACCAGGGATGGTGACCCTACCACTTCCCAGGGCAGGCCGCTCCAATGCTTTAAAACCCTTTCCAATTTTTTTTTCTTTTTTTTAATAATATCTAACCTAAATCTCCCTTGGAAGAACTTGAGGCTGTTTACTCTTATCCTGTCACTTGTTACCTGGGAGAAGAGACTGACACACTCTCACTCCAACCTCCTTTTAGGGAGCTGTAGAGAGAGATAAAGTCCCTCCTCACCCTCCTTTTCTCCAGACTAAGCAACCCCAGCTGATAAACAAACCTCAGCTACAATTCATAGTGAAAAGTGGAAGACTTGGTATCTATCTTCCTGCTTTTTCACTGGAGCGTGATGGTTTTCATTGTGCAGGGATCATGTACAAGCACTCTTTTTAACTATGTGTTCCGTGAAGTTATATTTTTCAATTTTTCATTTTAGCTCCTTGGAACATTCTAAAGGTTGTGGGTTTATTAATGGTAATGTAACTTATTGGTAGCTAAGAAAACTTCGTTATCACTGTACAGAGCCTTTTATTGGTGTTTAGGAAATAAAACAGGTTACCTTAGGTATATTTGAGGGCTGGAAACTAAACTAGTCTTTCTGACATGGTTAGACTGATTCTTTGGGTACAACATAAACTATGGCTCTCAAGAAAGACCTTCTGCATGAACTGTCATAATATTCAGAGAGGGCATTGTTGGTCCTTTTTTCATTCTTGTAGTTGAAACCAAACACACAACTGCAAAATTACCAAAAGAGATTGTTTAGTTCTTAGAACTTCAGCACTCAGGAATTACCATGTTTCCTTTAACTACCAGGTGTAATGTCACATCTCTGCATATGAAAGCAATGAGTTAACACTGCTGCTTTGAAATGTTTCCTTTTGGGACTATGAAATCCTTAGAGCTTTCTGCAGACTGTTAAACTACAGTATTACTCTGAAGATGTTTTGCATCATTTCACAGAATATAAAATGTGTGTCTAGTCCATGTTCTCTAGAGTAGGTACCGCTCCAGTTTGACACGTATTAGAGTTTTTTCTGTCACTGATGACAGACAGTTATGCAGGAACTCCTTTTCATAGAAGTTGTAAAATAAAATGTCTGTCTTTAAATTTGTAGAGGCAAAAAAAAAAAAAATATCAAAGAAAAGGGGAGTAATGTAAGGTCATGTAACAAAGAGATGATTGCACAAATGTGAGGATTTTTTTCTTCTGTTAAATTTCTTCTAAAGGAAGTGTGCTAGCAAATGGTGTAAGGATAAGGTTTCCTTTAGACTGGATCTCTTTCCTTCTGAGAGAGACCTTGAAACTACATTAATTAGGTGATCTACTGGTAATTGATTACAGATACTGAGACACTGAGTACACTTGGATTCTGTTTGGGTTTCATTGTCCAGTTTTTTGTTTAATTGTTTTTGTTTGAGTTTGTTTTTTTTTTTTTTTTTTTGGTGGTCAAAGGATGATTGTGGAACCAGCAGCTATCAAATTGCTTAAAATATCAGCTGTTTTTAGTAATCCCTGAACATAAATAGTGGGTGGCCAAATTGCTATGTTTGCATGTTACAGTCCTTTTTTCCTCAATTTGCTCAAGGGCTTTATTTGCTCTTTAATGCTTTCACAGGCAAACTTAGTCTGTTATATTCCTTTGAAAGGACTGTGTTACAATTTGAAAATCAAACTCTGTGATTAAACCATTGAGGAACCAAAACATAGACTTCAGCTGAAGAAATGTACATGCATCTGGGGATTTGTGAAGATACTGTTTATTTCTCCTTTTCCATTGTGTGCTTTTTTCACGTTTGTTTGGCTGCCATATTTATATCAAAATACTATAAATCTTGGGATAATTTAATTAAGCATTTTTTTTAGTAGTGACTGGTATCCTGAGAGGATTGATAATTATGGATTAGACTTTGTATACTCTTTAAAAATGCTGCATTAAAAAAGGACCAGTGGGGATTATAAACAAGCTGTCACTTAAGCAGATAGAACCACTGAGTAAGAAAATAAAACAAGTTAAGTGAAGAAAAAAATCCATCATAATGTTTCTGAACATTATGAAAGAATTTTATTTTCTTTTTGGCTTGCAAGCAGTTTTTGGTATTTTTTTCCTCCTGCTACCTTAATCATGTGTTAACTGCTGAGCCAATTCTGAAATAATCTCTGTAAATGCTAGAGGGACTCTGATAAGAAAACAGTGGAAACAGTGGTAATTCTACAGAAAACTTACACAGCTGTGGTGTAGAAATTGTTTTCACTGTGTATCAAAAACCCAGGATAAAATTTCTTTGATCTGCTGACTTCTAACTCCTGTCCTTTAACTAATATCTTTCTTTGTCTTGAAACTACAAAAAGATAATTCTTCTTTATCAGTGTTATGGTCCCTCTCAGTCTTTTTAAACCTAGTCTGCTTGGGGTTTTCCTCTAGTCAGTGGAAAACAGGTCCTTTATAGTTTTAAAGACAAACATCTATTGAGAATCACCTGTTATTTGTAATTCACCAGTGGATGCTAAAATGGGGGTAAGCAGCCACTGTGCCCAACTGCAACAGAACCCTCTTCAACTTTTCCTGTTATATTTTACACCTAAAGAAATTATGTGCTATTTCTGTCAAATTAAAATAGTCCTTTTTTGTGCTGAAAAATCATATATGACGAACATGATGGGCTGGGTAAAATCTGTTGACAATGTCTGACTGCACAAAATAATGAAGTGAAATTTCTGATAAGCAAAATAGTTTTCAAGATATTCAGCACAGGTGTGCTGATCCTCCTCACTGTGTTCAGTGGTCCGAAATCTTCTTTCACAAAGGTGATTGAGGAACTTGCCTTTTGGTAATGTAACAAATCAGTGGCACGTTGAATATATTTAAACAGCCTTTCCAGTGCAGGTGGCTTTCTCATATGTGAGAAACTTCTGATGTGGATGTGAACAGGAAGATGGGTTTAGAAATGTGTAAAACAGTACCAGAAAGGGAGTAGTCTTTCCGAGAAGGGAAAAAGTGAATTTAGGCTTACAGCCATTTACCAAGAGTTGACTGTGCCAATCATTGAGTGGACATTCTCAGCTGAGGTACAACACAAATGGTCCTGAGTAGCAGTAGTGATAATAATAAATGGTAAGAAAGTGACTGGATTGAGAAATAAGATGAGCAATACCTACTCAGATAAGAAATATAATAACAGTGAAATTTGTCCCAAACTGAAACCTGTTTTTAAATTCCTCTGGATGAATGGTTAATAAGCCATCAATAATGCAATCTTTATGGACTGTTGTCCCTAAAGAGGTGAAATCCAGGAAGAGACTATAGAATCTCAGGCAGCACTATATGTGCTGTTTTTGGAACACCTGAAAGGCAAAAGAATTGTGGATTGTGAGGACTGAGGGTAAGAAGAGTAAGAACTGTGAAATTAGATAAGGAACAGGAAGAGAAAAAAGGATGAAGTTTTTATCATTGTCTCCCTTTCATTAACACATTAAGCCTGTGTATTTAAGTGAACAAAAGCCAAAAGAAACAAAGGTACTAGGAACTTCAGAATGAAAGAAAAGATGTTATCTGCTTCTGTTTTGTTATTACTACAATAAATTGTAACTGCAGTCATGAAGAGATCTGTTACTTTTCTAGGAGCTCTAGAATCTTTTAAGAGTGAGTCTTGATTGTTTGTACTGTGTTTTGATATAACATGGAGTTTTTAGTCTAAACTTGAACAAGGCAATTTTCCTTGCCTTGTTCTTCTGTCTTTTTGGAGGTGTTGCCTTTGTCAAAAATGCTGGTTGTCTTCTGATTGTTTTCTTACTGCAAGCAAGGCTTTTAATTTATTTCCAGATTTTTTGTATATAATATTAGTACTGAACCACTTAGAAGTACTGCAAAAAGGTCTGTTAACTTAATTTTCCAGTCTCTCTAGAAGTTCAACTTAAGTTATACTTTCTTGAGCCTATTATCCTCTTTTCTTCTCTCCAGCAATTAATATTACAATCCTTTTCATCTCAATATTGTTTACTTTGTTTTGATCTTTTTGTTACACATCTTAATAATATATAAGAACAATGCATGGTAAGAGAAAATAAATATTGAACTTTATTTTAGATCTTTATGTTAATTTGAGAGCTCACATGTAAAGGATGTTTTGAATGTATTCTGATACTGTAGTAGTCACAGGAAATAGAATAATTTCTGCAGTTAAACCCAGCACTCTTAGAGATTTCATTAGATCTAATTATGACTAATTTATTTAAATTCCCATGCAAATAACTTAATAGGCTAAGACCCTTTCTATTGTACTTAGTTAATTACTTTTTAGTAAAAATAAGCAACTGAGCACCTGCAAAGAAGAATACCGAACAGAGACATCAGTGACTGAGGCTTCCTAAAATCATTAGTTGAAATCTTAATTTGACTTTTCCACTTATGAGTTAGTTCTTTAAGCATGTTTTGTAGCTGTATGTGTGCTCTTTCTCCTCAGAAAATGAGCCGATATACCAAAGTTGTCTGTGTTTAGCAAAGCTGTGCTGGTGGTATTTCTGGGAAGAGACTCTACAGAGTTTTATTCATTGTCAACTTAGCGAAGTCGATGAAGCTGCTGAATTTGGAACATGCCAAAGTTATACTTACTACTGCTACAACAACCACACCTATCAGTATGACTTTTCTGGTAAAAATTGAGAAAATATTTTTTCCCCACAACATTACTTTGCTAGAGAAAAATTAATAGACCTATTGGTGTAACAGTTCTTGGTCATAGGGAGGATTTGTGTCATATTTGTTTAAAGATACCCTCTGCTCACCATTCCTGCACCCAACCCCCCCACTCCCCAAAACAAGAGGAATTGTGGTGACTTTTCAAAGAGTGAAAGATACCTTTCTTGAGAGTTTTGAATGTATTACTTAAGAGGTCTTTCAACCTTTCCATACTTAAAAGAATAGATAGCTATTTTTATGTGGCCTTTAGTTGCAACTGTGTTGAAGAAAATTGCATTTAAGTTGTGTGTGGGTTTTCTGCTTTAATTTTTTTGAAGAAATGGCTGGAATTGTTATTCTCCCTAATTCTGTATACTTGCCACATAAATGAGTCTAAGAAAAGGTTTCTTACAGAATTCTTTGCAGACTTGCTCAGGAAAAATAGGAAAAGTATCTGTAGTCCACTGCACAGCTCTTCCTCAAAAAGTCTCTTTTCACAACAAAGCTCAAAACTAGTACAAATCTGTTCAGAATTTAGTGTGTAGTGAGACTTTCTCAGCTGCACTTAACCAAAAGCAAGAGTATCAGCTCACAAAATACTAATTGTATGAAAACAATCTTGGTGTTTCCTTTTGTTCAAATGACCTGCAATTCTAATGACAAATACTTTTTGTATGGGCAGTATTCCTAAGGGCACACCTCTGTTTCTACTTTCTTTTTACAAAAATGAGGCTAAAAAGCCCCTTTAAAATATTCCAAAGAAAGAGGCAAACATGACCAAGATTTATAAGAACCAAAAAAGAAAAGGGATGAAGTTCCCCACATTTCATACTCAGGAGGATGCTTCATATACTCAAGGAAAGTTGGCACCCAGTGTTTAAAGGAAATTGTTTGAAGACATGGAAAATTCAAACTGGCAAATTTGGAGTTAAACTGCCTTATAATGCAGCTAAAATTACAATGGAGCTTCTTTTGGGCAAAGATTGAATTGATGGTGAGAACTAGGGCTGTAATTCATGCTGTGCATTGAAATTTAAGGCCTATTTTATTAAGGATAGTACAGTTGTGCAAGTGAGAAAAGGAAGACAGGAATTGCATCTAAATTACTATGGTCAGATTCTGTAGAATTCTCCCTGTCTTTCTCTGAACAAGCAATAGCATTTTCAGCTAATGAAATAGGAAAGTGTGTTAGTTAATTAAGTTCACTTTACACTCTTTTAAAAAGAAATATGGAAATTGTCCTTTACCAGGATAGCAGTAGAACAAAATGACTTTTTTAAAAAAAAAGTCAAATATATCAGGAGCCAGCTACTTTAAAAATGGCTGCAATATTCAGCAGTAGATTATCAGACTGACTTCTCTGTCTTTTTCTGCTTCATACTATCTGAAGGTAAGAAAGTAAACAGTGAGTTATCTAGTTTTTGTACTCTTTCATTGCAGAAAATAGATGTTTCCTTGGCATGTTTGATAGTAGTCTTCCGTGAAATATTTAAACAAAAGGTTAAAACTATAGACTTGAATCTTGTGGGCTTCTATTCTCATCAGTTGTAATGATATGAGAGTTTCCTTAATAAATGCTGAGTTCCTTTTTTGTTTTTGGCTTCTCTTTTTTTTGTCATCATGTGTTGACATGCACTCATTTGTATAAATTAGTGAGGGTCCTGAGCTGATAGAAATGAGTGGCAACAAAGCCAAGAGGTGTCTTGTCGTCTTTACAAATGGGCTTCAAGCTTTTAAGGTCAAAGGTTCACTCTAATTTTAAATATTACACACCTTGAATGAAAGGAATAGATAGCGTGCTTTCCGGATTTCTACAATTCCCTTTCCTTCTCCAATTTATTCAGCTGATAATGGTGTATGTGTTTCCTGGTGCTAAAGCTGTTGAGTTTGTCTGTATTATACTGTGATTTTTTAATTCCTAATGAGAAGAAAGGCCAGCTGTGGTCTGATCTCAGGACTATTTCTTGGAAGATTTGGGTCCTGCTTTAGCACAGAAGGAACCACACCCATCTTGGGTGAATGCTTTAGCCATAGGTCTCCTATAATAAAGTACTTCAGTTTTATTTTGATTTTGCATATCACAGGGCAAGGTTCTCGAGGCGGGATTTAAAAAACAGTTCCAGGACAGAGCAAGGGCTCTTCCAGCAGGTTATCAAGGTACAATGTTTAAGCTGGCTGGGACATCACTTTAATATTTTTTATAGTTAGGAATATGCTTCTTATCAGAAGCAAAACATACTTTTTCTTTAAAAACTGAATAAAAGCATTGCAGTGTTAGGCATATGCCCATAATAGAAGTGTTTGGAGACTTACCAACATAAGATGTAGCCATCCTATGTGCTCTTTAAATGGTCCTGTTAAATAATAAAGGCTTTTGTGTCCATTGCACTGTGCTCGTTGCATATTTTAAGAATGATAGGGAGAGCTGATCTGTGGTACTTTGTAATACTCTGAATGTGTCCTCTAATGGCACAATTTCTGAGCACATTCTATAGTAATATCTCTGTGCCTAAGACAGCAGTTAAAATTACTGACCCACTAAGGGTGTTCCGTAGGACTACACCACGCAAAGAGAGGCAGATAGCCTGGAGAAAGTTCAGGTGTCTTTGCAGGGATTCTGGGAAGAACAGAAAGGGAAGTAAAATATCAACTCTTCTCTTAGATGTAATAAATGCCCTGTATGAATAGAAGTCCTAAGAGCATCTGCTCTTTGGGTGGTTGAGGATTTGTTTTCATTGGTTGGTTGGTTTAGTTTTTTCCTCTTTGTCAGATGTTAGCACTTCCACTAGTTCAGGTGTCATATCTTACCACTTGTAATGCTGTTCTCTCTGTAGTCTCTTTTCACTGATATGAGATCCAAGAATAAAGCAACTGACACTTTTGTGCTTTTCCAACTTGTGAATCATAGACTGGTTGAAGATTTTTTGGGGGGTGACAGACATACTCTCTTCATGTTTTGTCCTTCTACTATCATTCCTGTTTGTGTTGTTTTCAGTGGCAGAGAAGCAGAGCATCATTTTCATTAAGTAATAGCACTTTCCCAGGTCTCAGATTGATTTTTGTCTGTTTTGTCGTGTTTTTGAAAGTCCCCACCATCATCAATGTCAGTTTTTAACATCACAGGCAATTTTTTTCCCTTTTATGTTGAAGAAAATATCAATAGGTGAAATCATGTGCTTCATTGATGCTATTCCATAATGTGAACTGCTAAATACAATTCTGAGCACTGCTCTGTCAAGTTAAATTCATTGTTCAACACAATTCTTTAATGTGAGTTCAACTATGGCTAAGTCACTAGTTAAAACACCTGTAGTAACATGGATGCATGTATACAATGATAAGTGAGTCTAGCTAATTTGTAATACTGGTTATTAGGGATAGATGTGATTACTGTGGAGCATCTATGGAGCAGTCCTTGAAGGACCTCGTTTGCCAGGTGATCAGCATTTTTACATAGTTGCAATTTCATCCTTTATGGAAAATGTGTTGATCTTGGTATACAACTGGTCTGTCACATGAGTATTTTTGAAAGATTATGAGTCAAGCGTTACTTTGTTTTAGACAAAATTAACCTGAATTGTAGTGTGACTGAGACCACTTTTAGAAGAAACTTTTCCTATCTATTAAATTAAAGTTACAGTGACCGGAGAGATAGTTTGCAGCATCTAATTCCATACCCTAATGGAAGTCAGGTAGTCCTCACCATTCCAAGCATGGAGGTGGAGTTCAGAAAGAGCTGGAGATGGGGACTTATGATGATAAAGACATAAAAACGTGGTATTTTCTGCTAGATTGCCTCTCCAGTATCCACTGCATTTTGGGGAGGATAGGATACAAGGTAAAGATGATTTAAGTTCTAGTAATTGCAGGATTGTTTATGCTGTTTAGTTCAAAAGTTTTCAGATCAAATAATTCAGCAGCATAGATTTCAGCCTGTGATTTAGACAAAGAAAAGATAGCTATGATGATAGTGTTTGTTTTGATGTTGGGTTTTTTCAATTTTGTTTCATTATGTTTTTAATTTGACCAGTTAACAAATATCTAATAGTCTTTAACTATGTGTCAATTCTGACTTCTTTAGTCCTTCATTCAGTATTTTAAACAAGAGTTGGGGTTGTTCAGCCTGGAGAAGAGAAGGTTCCAGGGAGACCTTGCAACAGCCTTCCAGTACCTACTGGCTACAAGGCTTCGTAGTCTTGAAGAACTTTTGTGAGGATGTGTAGTAATAGGACAATGAGGAATGGTTTTAAACTGAAAGAAGGTGGGATTAGATTAGATAGTAGGAGTAAGTTCTTTGCTGCAAGGGTGGTGAGGCACTGGGACAGGTTGCCCACAGAAGCTGGGGGTGCTACATACCTAGAAGTGTTCAAGACCAGGTTGGATAGGGCAACCTGGTCTAATGGGAGGATTCCCTGTCTGTGGATGGGGATTGGAACTAGATAATTTTTAAGATCCCTTCCAACACAAACCATTTCATGATTCTGTGACTTAAGTAGAAGATTAATTATTCAAGAGCTTTATGGTCAAGTAGATTGTGACATTTGTTTCCTCATAGTCAGTATGAGAAATTCTCTTAATAGAGATTTTTGTTTAATTAAATAAGTGGGATTTTGACATAATCTGAGATAATCTTAAATTTTTGATTACTTTCAGGGGAGATTCAGACTTGACATTAGAAAGCTTTTCTTTACCGAGAGGTTGGGCAAATACTAGAACAGTCTTCCTAGAGAAGTGGTTGATGCCCCAATCCTGTCAGTGTTACAGAGGCATTTGGACAACACCCTCAATAACATACTTAAACTTTTCATCACTGCTGAAGCAAACAAGCAGTTGAACCAGATGATCGTTAGAAGTCTGTTCCAACTAAAATATTCTTTTCTACTTATGCATTATTTGGGGATTCTCACTTTCAGTTAGATTTTTAGATCTAGCCTTCTTTTTTTTTTTATATTAGTCATTCTCTTTTTCAGCTTTTTTACTCAAATATTCACCACAAGATATATTCATGAACCACTGCTGTATATGGCAGCAGTGTCAGGAGTAGAAGTATTGATGTAGAACCACTGGTTTAGCCTTTCTTTTTCTTTTTACATTTTTTCCTTTTTTCTTTTTCTTTTCCCATAAAAGGCTTTAAAGAGTCTTATGATTCTACTGAAGTAATTTATCCTATGTGCTCAGTCTTGTCATGATCCTTTTGATTCTATCCTTAGAAGTTTCTTTCTAATGCATTCTTATGGTATTACTCATTCCTAGTTGGTCTCTGCTTATTCTGAACAAAAACACTAGGACAGAACACCCAGCCTTGTAAAGAGTGATGCAAGGCATGAATTTATAGCAAGTGAAACAAAAGAGAAGAAAACAAACCACAGCCTTTAATTTATCACACATGGTCCAGTAAGTGCGTCAAAGAAAAATGAGAAGTTTTTGTTTTCCTTTTCTTCAAATAGACTCCTTGACAGAACCCAGGGACTCAAGCTGTTTGAATGAGGTTTGTTTATGGCGTAGCAAAATCATAATTTTGGGGGAAACCTTGTATCAGTAGGTATTTATGAGAGAAAAAAAAAATTGGTTTGGCACTTAATAGGTTGATATCTTACAAAGATGGGTGGAAAGAAGGGGCAGTTACTACAAGAGTGGTATAAGAGGGTATCTTAATTTTCCTTACTGTCAAGGGATACTAATGAGCCAGAAACTGAGGTACCCTCTGTCATGATTTCACCCCACGGTTCTATGGGACAGCTCAGTCCCATGGAACCACTGTCTCACTCTTCCACAGGTGGGATGGGGAAGATTCAGAAGATTAAAAGAAAGAGAAAACTTATGAGTTGAGATAAAGATAGTTTAATAGATAAAGCAAAACTGTGCACACATGCAAAGGAAAACAAGGAATTCATTCACCACTTCCCATGGGCAGGCAGGTGTTCAGCCATCTCCAGGAGAGTAGGCCTCATCATCTGTAATGGTGATTCAGTCATTGGGAACACAAACACCAACACTCCTAACATCTCCCTACCCCACTTCCTCCTTCTTTTCCCACCTGTATGTGCTGAGCATGATGCCAAATGTTCTGGAATATCCCTTCAGTTAGTGACAGTCAACAGTTCTGGCTGTGTCCCCTCACAAATCCTTGCGCACCTCCAGTGTCCTCACTGGTGGGGTGGGATGGCGAGCAGAAAAGGCCTCGACTCTAAGTCCTGCTCAGTAATAATGAAAACATCTGTGTTATCAACAGCAAAAATCTGAAATGCAGCCCCACACCAGTGAGTATGAAGAAAATTAACTCTACCCCAGACATAATGAGCACCATCTCCCCTGACCTGCTGCAGTTTTCTGGCAGTGCAGGTAGAAGGGCAACTGCTTGTTTAGCCCATATTGTTATCTGTAAGGGCAAATTCTTTTAGAAGGATACACGCATGGTACACAATTACTGGGATGGCAGATAAGACAGTAGAAGTTCTTATTTCCTTTAGGGGAGTGTATGCAACCAAAAATAGCATGTTTATCATAAAATGAGGGGAATTGTCTTGCTATCTTGGTCTGTGAAAAGTGCCAATCTCTGAAATAGGGGCTTGCAGTGCCAAGTGTTCATATATAACCGTTCATAACATTTATCAGATATCACAATAGTTATAAGAGACATTGGAAGATTTTATGTATAGTTCTTTGGTTTAGGTTTATTTGGGGTTTTGCTGGGGTTTTCTGTTATGCTTTGGAGAGATTTCTATCCATGGAACAGATTTCCTATGCCTGCAAAAAGAAAACAGAATGTGCTAAGAAAGCTGTCAGCACTTCTGTCTGCAGTGGGTTTCATGGTAAATTGTAATTTCTTTCAGTATTTGTAATGAAACTGTGGACCACTAATGTGCGTGGAAGTGAACTGTAAAGGTCAAATTTCATTTTCTGTTCCGATGAGTTACAAGTGCAGTGGAGTTCTGGAGTGTTGCCTTCTTTAGATTGAATTTGGCCCAAAGCATGTCGGAAGAAAATTTTGAATATCATATAAACAACAGCTGAGACTCAGCCTTTTCTGTATAAAAACATAAGTTTGGTTTTCATCAAAGCCCACTGCAATGTATCTAGATCAATTCATACTAGCAAGGATGCCAAACGAGAATAGCCACAAAATATCTGTCAAGTAGAGTGACTAATGAAAAGCACAGAATCTGTTTTTCAAAAGGTGAAAATTTATTGACTGTGGATGTGGTATCTGAATAAAAGCATAGAAATGCTTATATGGGAGGATATTTCCCCACGGTTCTGTCTTAAGCCATGCTGAATCCTTGAACAGAGAAACTATTTGAGCCTGTTTGTCTTGCATTTACTGCAGCCTACCCTTGTCCTCTGACTAGACTTCACAAGTGCTGTGACAGTAGAATAGCTAATAGTGTTCAGGTCAAACTTGGAATTCTTAAAATAAATTGCAGTTTTCCCAAGCCAAGGTTTTGCCTAAATCTTTTGATGAACCACATTATTTTCCCTAATGTTAAGTTGAAAGGCAAAGAAGCCAAAGGTAAAATTTAAATTGAGTAGGGATCCAAAAGAAAGCCAAAGGATGCTCACTCTTGGGAATTTGTAATTGCACACAGATAGATGAGAACTCACACAGTTAGAATCTGGCTAAGAATCTGGTCAGGAGGCAAGAAAGTCTAACACAAGAGCACACATCATTGCTGCTGATTCAGTCATGGGGTATCAAGCTCCAGATGTAAGTCAGTGTGCATCAATTTTTAAGTGAGGTCAAAATGAGTATGTTTCTAGCACTCCGTATCTTTCCTGTCAGATGCTGTTTCTAGTTTTTTCAGATTAAGTTTTGTTACTTTAAACACTGTAAAGGGACCATTTCTTATTCACTATGATCTAAAATATCTAAACAATATTACTTTATCCATATGTGTGTCTCCATTTTCAGTATGCATTTGGGTTCAGAAGACATTACCATCTTACAGTGAATATTTTGTGTATCATTTGCATGGAAATTTTTATAGGTCCTGTTTAATACACACAACAGGAGGAAATACATGCAGTTAACCAAAAAAAATTTGGATTTATTTTCTTTTTTTAATATAAAAAGAAGAGAGTTAGTCATTAGATCTTATTATCTGTGTCCTTTTAAAATGCCATGTTAGAAGCTGCAGAAAAAATATGGAATACGGAATACAGGTACTTGTTTCCTCATTTTAGATGACAGGTCCAGGTTATTGTAGAAGCTTTTCTCTAGTACTTAGCATATAAGAACTAAAATTATGACTAATAAGATAGATATATATATGGGGAAACAGAGAAAGTGTCTAATTTTTGCATTTAAAGATATTTCTATCTGGATTATCATAATGAGTACAACCAAATAAAAGCAGTGATGAAAAATAAATCACACTTCCAGAGAGGGACATTGCTGATATGTGCATTTTACCCTGCAAATCCAAATCAGACTTTTATTTGCATCCTAGTTATATAAGGTGTGAATAACATATATTCACATTTCTTGGGCTGAGAGCAGTGCTGTGCAGCTTGTTATCAAACAGTATTCATTTTGCCTTAAATTGGTATTCCCAGTCCCTTCAATGAGCTGAGAATCTTTTTATTATTGATAAAGCAATCTTTTTGTGTATCTTGGAAGTACCCAGCCTTGCTATTTAATTATCTTCTAATTAAAATACCAATTTAAAGAGTTTATTAGATTATGCAGGGACAGTTAGTAAAAGGTGTATGTTGTAGATTAAAAAAGTGAGTCAGATGTGAGTAGCAGTTACCCTGGGGTTTTTTGTTTTTTCTTTTTTTTTTTTTAACTAATCAAAAGGAAGGGCTCTGAAGTGTAGCATAACTTCAATAATGACAGCCCAAATATGTATCAAACTTACAAGGCAATCAATATGTTTCAGGCTTCCCTCTGAGATTGCTTCAGGAATAGGAAAACTTAATTAGCAGGCCCAATTTCCACAAAATTCTGGTGATGGACTGTCACTGGAGAATACAGGCGTATTTTTGATCATAATATATATAAACACATTTTCAGGTTGTTTGTGTCCCTACTCTCCTTCCTCCCCATTCCTCCTGTTGCAACTGAATGTCCAGCAGGACCTGGGATACCAAAAGAAATGTTTCTTATTGTTTGTTTGTTCCTTTGGGTTTTGTGTTTTTTTGTTTTGTTTTGGTGCTTCTCTCTGGTTGCCAGAAACTAGGGCAAAGACCTATATTGAATTTATTCTTTATCTTAGAGAATGTTGCAGCTGCATTACTAGAGAGATTAATATTTTCTATATTAATTAAAGATTGGTACTTCCTAGTACATTTGTCACTAAAAAGTAATTAAATGCGATGTTGGATCTCTTCACTAGTTTGTTTGACTTTTTTTTTACTGTGGAGTCACCCTCCCTTTCTTGTTGTCTGTGTTGAGAAGCTGATCTACATCTGTGTACCTTTTGGGGGGCAATCATTATTTGAGAACACAAAGGAGGTAGGTGTCAGGTTTTGCCCGACACTATTATGATGTTCACATCCTGATGAGCCCAAAGGACTAATAAATAGGGCAGGAAAGAATCTAAAAAGTCAATGTTGTTAAGATACGCAAAATAGTTTTTCTTTATTAATAGGGAGTAAATAGGGTACCTGTGTCCTGGTTGAGTCTCTGCAGTAATCTAAGAATACATATTGAAAATTCTTGAAATATAAAAGGCTTGACTCTGACATGAGATCAAGTGATAATCATGCTTTCACTTGTGGGTGGAATTAGTTAGTGCTGCTTACCTGTGCTAAAGTGAGTAAAATGAATCTCCATTTGTGACTTCAATGATACCGCAAAGAGGGCTGATGTCTGAAGAGGTGGCATATAAAATTTAATAGATCTAGTGTTTTATGTTGGCATCTATTTCCTAACTGATGCACTGGTAGATGGCCTAAAAATACTTCTATCTGACAGCATTATTTTTTTTTATCTGACATGACTATGAATGGATGTAATAATCCTTTCTATTGAATAAGACACATTTCATTCAGTTAGAATGTAAGTTGGACGTCTTTTTCCTTTTAATGTTGACATACCACAAAAAAAAGATCCTGTTTTCTCAGCAAAATAACATACTTTGAAGAAATGCAGCCCATCTCTGTGTGGAAAAAACAGAAATGGGAGAGATCAATGAGGTGAGCTTACTTTAAGGTGTATGTTTAGAGATGGAAGTAAGGAGAAAAGCTGACTGTAATACAGCACACTGCTACAATGTGTGCATAAGGCTTTTTTTAGGCATCTAATGCAAAAAGAAGCCTAATTATGTTATCCCAAAATGCAAACTTACCCAAGAAGCAGAACTAGACTAGTTGCACAGTTTGTTTTCATTTGAGCTATTCGGAGTCACTGAGAGAATGCTAACAGCTATTTTAGATTTATCTGTACTCTGGCATAGTCACAGTGTGGTGATGACGGACACATGCTATTCAAGATAAAAACCAATTAACATGGTACAAATGAAGAAATTGCTATCCATGACTGATTGTTTCAGCTTTAACTTACCAAAAGACAAAATCTCTTCTGCTAGGATTTTGTGTCTCTGTACTGGGGTTGAGTTAAAAAAAAGGAAACACATAAGTAAAATGAAAGCCTTTTACATGCTCTTTTTCATTTTTCTGTCTTCTTTCAAAATTATATCTTTGCTTTTTCCGTCTGCTTTTATGTGCATTCTAGTGAAAATTGTGGTTGTTTAGTCATCTGTGTGTTTACTTTTCCTTCAGTCTGAAATTGTAAATTGACAATAAAATTATTGTAAGCCAATTTTAAACAGGATTTATGCAGCAATTGGTGTTTGGAGATGGCAAGGAAAATTGAGCTGTAATCTTGGAAGAGACAGTGGAACGTGAAGGGAATTGTGTTTACATGGATCACAAGGGCAGAGCTAACTGTGGTTGTTGCAACAGAGGCATAGTATGTCTACTCAGAACTGCTGAAAAAATGCTAGAGAACCAAATCTAAGGTAGTCCAAGTCTAAGGTCTTCCCTCTTCTCCAAATAAGATAGAAATAAAAATACATTTTCATGATGTATGGTACTATGACTTACCTGCAGATTAAGATAGTTACCAGTAGACTGTGAAATACCACATTTTATGAAATGATAGCACAGAAAGCTTTTGAGCATGTTTCCTTGGGGAAATATTTCCCAGAGGAGATTCTGGCAGTGAAATGGAAGTAGTGGCTCATTTGGGACTGATTTCTGGAAAACTATAGTCTTTAAAAGTATTAATTAGTAGTGACATTATTGAAGAAGTAGAAGTTCGAGAAAAGCTGAGTTAATGTCTATAAAGACATTTTCTTTCTCAATCTGGTATAGCTTTTGATTGCCTGTTGTACAAGAATATTAGTTTCATTTTTTCAAATAACTTTTTTCATTCATTGTTTTCTATATTATCTTCTAACATTGGTCTGTCCCCACCTTTGGTTAGCATTGATCCAAAGTGCTGCTGCACCACAGGAAATGATAAAAATGTTACTCTTTTAGTAAATCACAAAGCCTTTTTTTTAACTTTACTTTTTTTTTTCATTGTTTTGCAATAGTCTGCTACACTACTACAGTCAGCTTTGCTGTCTTATTTAGTACCCTTAATAACATTTGGTGAAACGATTATAAAACACTGTAATAGTTTGCAATATGCAGGCTATTTGAAGAAATACTGATTTTCAATCTGCATCACATCTTAGTAAAGGAGTGGAAACATGATTAAGAAGCATGACAAGAGTATATCCTAAGTAAGGAAAAACATGCCAACTAGCAATTCATGCTATCCAGGAAAACTAGAAATTTTGGAATATGCTGCTTCTAATTAGAAATTAACCTTATCTTCCAGTCTAAGTTCATTGTTTTTCTTGTGGAAAAGCTGAGCAATTCCTTATTTTGACTGTTCTGTTTAGGAGCCTTCAGCTGAAATTTTGAGTTTAATTATTGACTTAGTTCAAAAATGAGAGATTTACTATGTGTCATTTCAGTCAAACTCTTGAAAATCATGTTGTATTGTGGTTTCAGTGTCTAATGTCTGTGAATCAAAACTGTCAAAGTTTTTCTCCTAGGCTGAGGAAGTTAAATTCTAATTTTTTTTTTTTTAATATTTGAGTTTTTAAGTAAATTAAGTAAAGGCATTACTGTATGATAATATAATTGAGTTATACAAAAAATATTCAGAGAACTTTCTGCACTAAAAGTTTTGTCAGTCATTAGCCAGTCCTTCTTCAGAGAAGATCAGCAAGAAATTTAGAAACTTTTATGAGGGTTAATGGAATCATAAGTTGGAAGAGTAAAAAAAGGAAGGAACTTAAAAGTGACCTGAAAGTTTACAAAGGGATTAGTTTCAGGAAAAGGGGAATACTTCTGGAGTTCTTGTATACATTTGTGTTCTGTGTGTATATGTTCATTAACACTTATGCTTGTAGTGTTGTCTTAAACTTCACGATCACTTGCAGATTTATATTTTGCTAAATCTTTCTATTGTTTTGCTTCAGATTTTTCTGTGGGTAGAGGGAGTATTTTAATATGACTAGGCAATTCAAAGTGAGTACTTCTGTGATGAACTGTGAGTTCTTAAACCCATTTTGAAATATAAGTTTCACCTTAGACCGTAAGTGCTAGAAGGAAAACAAAAAGATGTAATTTTCAGTATAAGTTAAGATCACTCCTGTTTAGGATAGACTAAATAATTTTTAGAGAAAGGAAATTAGACTTTTCAGATAAGCTTCAGAAACAACACACATTTCAAAAATACTATTTTTATCTAATAACTTCTGATGCCTTGCCCTGTGTAATGTGACTTGTCTCCATGCTTTCATCAGCTATCTCCCAATATTTTTGGATTTTTTTTTTAATAAAAATAAATGCTGATACACGTTTTGAAGTATTGTAGTTGCTGTCTAGGGAAATCTACTGTTACAGCTGTTTTAGCTACTCCTTCTTTTTGTCCTCCTGAAGAGCAGCAAAGTGGATTCATACAACCTGCATGCCTTCTCATTTCAGCATATCCTGTCTTGGCTTTCATCCCAACATCATTAATCTTTAAAAATTCATAAGTTTCTACTTCTGCAAAAATGTAAATCACTATAGTTTAATATGAATCTTAATTAAGACATTGGAGGATTAGGAAACTTCTAAGAGGTAATGCATAGATTGGACCAGCTCAATTTATTAACCAAGTGGCACTCTGAAATTTTAAGCATAGTTTTAATAAAATGACCACTCTAATGTATGAAATTCAGAGTGGGAACATAAACATACTCATTATCTTTGAGAGAAATGAATTTTCTTATTTTTTTATTTTTTATTTTTAATTATTATATTATTATAATTTATTATTTAATTATTATATTTTAATTATTTAATTTCATAGGAAACTTGTCATGGAAGAAAGGACATTGAAAATATAAATTAGGATGGCCATGAGATATTACTAATTGATATTATATCTCAAAAGATAGGGCTCAAATAATAAATTTACATTACATTATTGCTTTTGCTGTGTTCATGCCACTGCTTTGAATATAACACACAGCTTACTGGAAACTAAAAGCATTAGATTTTATAAATATACTTATGAACTTGAAAATGGCTTGCAGGTATTAGCCAACCTCAGCTATAAGTGGACATGAATAAAAACTTCCATCAGTTAGAAAGCAACCTAAATGAAACACATTTTGACAATTCTTGTAATTCTCAAGTAATCACACTTGCACAAAGGAATGAACTGTGAAAGCACTTTAAATCCTTGCTATATACTTAAAACTGTTTCTATTAAAGAGTTACAGAGTTACATATGATTTGAGTGCAAATGTTATCTGAAATTCCTATGACTAAAAGTTAAGAAGTCATTAGAACTGTTCTCTTTTCCAAGTTGTCTCTTTCATTTGAAAGCAATTTGTGTGTAAGGTTTTATAATTTTTGTATACTCATTATCGTTTTTTCCTCACTGAAATTTGCATTCTTCTATTCATGTAATGCATATATGATTACCTAGCATCTGAAGCCTACAATCCTTATTCAGAGAAAGAGAATAGATTTGAACTCTAAATTTAGAGGCACTGAAGTTCTTAGCATGACCAAATTTTAATTGCCCATATTAATGTGCCTTAGTAAAGGTGCAACTAAGATTTCTTAAAGATCTTTGGAAAAATCTGCTTGGCGATAGTAATAAGCTGCCACAACTTTTGGTAGGATATTAATGTCTTGTTCAGGTTAAGTTTTTAGAGAGTCTTTCATCCCAGCAGTAGATGCCATGTAAGTCAAAGTTCCTTTTTTAAAGTGTAGTGTTTAAGTAGTGTGGAGACCAACAAGGAATAAAGTTATTCAGAACCACATATCTCTGACCTTCAGACTAAACATTTCTAAATTCTGGTACATTTAATGGTTCTTCTCCCCCCAAATTTTTGACAAAACTTTCGTCTTTTCTTTTCATGTTTAACAACCTCATTAACAGTCATGATTTCACCCTTGAGTTATGTTGTCCTTTCTACCATGTAGCAACAGGCTTCTACCTTTTTCTTCACAGTAAATAATTAATTTTATTCATTCTACAGATTTCTTTATCCACCACCCTTTTCTACTGTGTCTCATTTAATTGTGCAGTAAATGCATTCAAAATGAAATACTCTTTAGTTTCATCTAGTCACCAATCTGTATACTTGACTTCCACCCTCACATGCCAGTAATACCAGTTTGGGAGCCTCAAATTCAGTTTGTGACTTTTTTGGTTTGGTTGTTAATTTTTTTAAAAATTATTTTTCTGGCATACAGAATTCTGTTTTAGTTCATTCCTATGCAAGTTCTTGTTTTAAAAGCTGACATATTTCTTTTTTTTTTTTTTCCAAAATACATGAAATAATAAGTAATTGAATACCTTATTTGTCTAATACCTCATTTGTCCCAAAAGACATTGTGTCTTTTTTGTTGTTGACAGTTTGGAAGTTCTTTAGTATATATAGATTTTGTTTGTCACTGCTGTAAGTGAAATTTCAGACAGTCGTAGTCAACATAGCAATGGACACCAATTTTCTACAACGACATGGGACTAGAAATAGTTTGTTCTTGCAAAGAGCAGTAATAGATGGTTGGTAGCACATGTAAGACACATAGATCTGTGGAAGTAAAAACTGTTTCTTGCCTTGAAAATCTAGTAATTTTCCTAATGTATAGATGAATATATACAGAAGGAGGTACTGGATATCCAGTATCTCTCATGCAATGCAAGTGCATTTCAGTGCTAATCTCAGTTTCATGAGTGGTAAAAATACAGAAATTCTTCACCCTATTGCCATTCCTACTGGTTTTGTGGAACAAGGAACTAAACATTTGTCGTACTATTAGTTCCATTTAGGTGACTGAAAATAGCAGAATTTTATATAAAGTGTATTCCTGCTCTCAGAGAAAGAAGAAAAGGAACGACATGGCTAAGATATCCAAAATATGAATGAAAATGCCTTCATTTAAACAAGGCACTGAGTGAAATAAATTCTCAGAATTAGTAGATATTGTGAAATAATAAAGCTAGAAATTGAAACTAGACTAATAAATTTATAATAGAATTGAAGTGTCATAAACGTATATAATTTCATTGAAATGTTGGAGAGGAATGTCTTGAGCATTAGGCAGTGTGTTATTCTAGATCTGTACAAACTGGAAGCATTATTTAATATGTACTTTAAGGTTTTAGTTATTCACTGTGAAAATGGAATAAACTTTAAATTTTATGGTTAGGATCGGTACCATTCACACAGAGAGCAAGTACTAAACTGTTAATGAGAGGGCCTGATAATCTTTGGTTGGAATGTACAGGGAGGTTTGGGGGTGGGGGGGAGGGTTGATGTATTTTACCCCCTTCCCCACGTTGACATTATAGTAATATGGTGACATAAACCCACATTCTGTTAAAGAATGAGAATTCATAAGGAAATAAAATGAAATCAGCTTTTCACTTATCTGATTTAATAGTCATATTTACTTTCACCCACAATAAACAGTCTTACTGAATGCCGTTTTCTTTTTTGACTCATTGTAGGCAGACTGCAAGTTAGTTGGTGGACTGAAATGGTCTATAAATTGTCTCTATTCCTAAAGTAACATCAAACAGTAGGTTCCTAATGGAAATCTATGAAAATAGTATAAAACAGAAAAAAACTTTGATTAGTCAGTTTGATATTTATGGACTACCATATACATTATTTATCTCTTTTTAGATTCCATTCATTTTGTGTCATTTATTGAAAATCAGCATAAAAGTTTCAACAGTTTACATAGTTGTAAGTTTTCATACATTTGTTTAATTTTGTTTTCCAAGTTCTGTTGGAAACAGGCATGGGATAATTATAATAGCATCTTTCATCTGGATGAAAACATATTTGATTCTGTAAACAATACTGCAGGTCCTAGTTAGTAGGTTACAAATAGATTTTCTAGCTTTTTTTTTTTAAGGAGATAAATACTTTTTGAATGGAAAGATTTAAAGTTTGACATGAAGATATGTTTAAAATTGTTCAGCTAACCTCTTGAACTTTGCCTAATTTCAGGTAGCGACTGCAAGTACATCTGGAAAACATACAAGTAGTTTTGTATATTTGCATGCATTTTTAATTGGATAAAGATATGCCTGACCTTTTAAAATATTTTGCAATTAGATGTTATTTATTGTTGCAAGTTTAGCTGGAATACTTCTTCATAATATTAAAAGTAATAAATTTAGTGCAATGATCTAAAACTTCTAAAAAATACTTAAGCAATGAGCATGCATTAATATTTGGTCCAGCAGCAGACAGTGTGAGGTTTTCAAAATTTGAAGAGAGATAATGTTTTATCACGTCCTTCAAGTGCTACGTTGTTGAAATAGTTTAGTGATATAATGTAACACAGAAAAAGGAATATTTTTGCAAATTCTTAGTCCTGTTAGAATAAAGACCAAGCTCTCCAACTGTGCAAGTCTTTGCATGAGCAGTGCTGAAGTTATGAACAGGAAGATATCCAATAAAAGTACTTTCCAAAAGCAAAATTGAAAAAAGGGAAAAAGATGCAAATATGTTTTATATCCTCCAGCTCATTTATTTAACCTTACCTTATTACCTTTTTGCTCATTAGTACCAGTCTGGTAGCTTCTGATAGCCTTTTCATTTAAACAGTCACAGATTTTAAAGCTGCAATAAAGCCAGTGGTACGTGATGATACCTGTTACTGTTCCTGAATTTATAATAGTCACCTAACTACACTGGCAAGGATTATTTTTCTAAAAAATTTGATATCTCTGAAATATGCCTTTTCGATTTTTTACCTTTGTAACCTGGAGTCTCAAAAAACGTATTGTCAAACTTTTTTATTATTTTTTCAGGAATTTGAATACAGAAATCTTCTTGAGCAAAGGTTTTATTTTATTTCGCTATCACTTTTTAACCAGATTGCTTTGAAAATGCCTTTGAAAATTGTAAGCAAAATTTTCTGAAAAGTAGTCTCTCACCAACACCAGTTTATTTATGTCATATAACTTATTTGTAAAAATCTGGAATATAATCAGAAGGTTTTTTTGGTTTTGTTTTCATTTGGTTTTCTGAAATTTTTTTTGTCACCCATACAATAAAATTCTTTTATAAATTAAATGCTAGTAATAGAAGATAAAATTGCAAATATATGGAAGAATTAAATGCAAGAGTCAAATAATACCAAGAATTTGGCATGCATTCCGGCATGCAGCTTTTTTGTTTGGTTGTTGTTTGTTGTTTTCTTTTGTTTTCAGCAAATAAAAAAAGCCCTTAGATATGTGGAATTTAAAAGAAAACCTCAGAATTTGCAATGAAAATGTCATCCACGATTTGACCACACTTCCCAGGTTTTTTAGAGAAGTCTCATGATTGCGATTTTACAGGTGATAAGAAGGAAAAATACGGACCCAAACTCTGTGACAAAAGAAGTAGAAACTATGTGTTTGTTATGGTATTCTTCCACATTATCTGTCTGAAGATATCAGAAAAATGGCATGGAAATGGAAAAAAGCTTTATGCAAAAGATTAATGTTTTTCTCATTGGTTTCTCTTTTTTTTTTTTCCTCGTAAACTTTTGGAGCAGAATTTTAGCTGAGCTCCAGGAAGATATTTTTCTTACTATGGTTCATATTTTTACCAGTTTCTTGGGGGCACATGGGAAGGCAAATCCTAGTTATTTCAAGAAACATGTACAAAAAGTACATGAAGTTAATATCTGTGAATGATTTCTCTTTGGCTGATGTTAAGCTCCAAAATGATACTGTCATCTGCTAAATTCTTCACTTGTTTTATAATGCAGTAAAAATGCATTATTGAAAAAAAAGAAAAATACTTGGAGGAAAAGACTTAATTTTTTCCAACCAGGCCAGTAAATTCATTACAGTGTAATATAGAAATTTTCACTAGAAGCCTTGTGTATTAATGACCTGTTGAAATATGCGGAATGAGTCATTCAAAAATTAGGGGTAGTAATGAAACTGACTTCTCAAATATGTCACTGCCTAATTTTCTATAGCTTAGGCATGTTTAATTCATTTCATATGTTCATGTAATTTCATGTGTATGGCCCAACTTTCCTTTGGCCTTAATCACATTAAGAATTCTAACATCCTTTGAAAACTTTTAACCTACTCAGTAGGAGACTACTCCCTTTTTCTTTTTTTTTTTT
>VZRO01000764.1:432834-453409 GCA_013397915.1 Daphoenositta chrysoptera
TCTTTGAAGTTTTTGAGCCTGCTTTGTCATTTCTCCTAATTCATATCTCACAAAAACAAATAAATGAACTAAACCATGAAATTAATTGCTGTTTCTGCCTGGTTACTGGATCTAACCCGTTACAAGCAATTATTTATTTTTCCTGATTTTTTAGTATTATGTTTTTATTAAATGTTTTATTAACTTTTTATGGCTGAATATTTTTTTTATTCCCATTCTGCTGAAGAGTCCAGTTGAATATCTAAGCTATGACTCTTCCCAAATGGTCTACTTTTCATTGTCTCTCTCTAGCTCTTTTTACCTTTTTTTTTTTTTGGTCTCATGTTAGTTTTACAGCCTAGTGCCACTCTTGCTAGCAAAGTACTTAGTGCTCTGGCACTGACTCAATGAGTAAATAGTGGTGAAAGAGCAGGCTAATTTATAGTCTCTTCACATCGCCCTAAAAACGTATCTGAGGTTCAGTAATGCTGGTAGGCAGTAAGAAGTATATTTTTTAAATTCATTGGGGAAAAAAATTAAGGATATAAAAGCCCTGAAAAACAGTATTGTGATGGAAGGATAAATGATTGATAAAATGCATTTAGAAGATTGTACAGTAACAGTGAGTGTCCTTTCCTAACCAGGGAAAGAGCTGGGAGTTAGGTGAGGGAACCTTATCCACCACTTCCCAGCTTGACTGAGATTTCCTTTTCTGAGCAGGAGAGAACTCTTGACTTTGCAAGCCTAAAAGTCAAATTATCCTATACCAAACACTACACAGAGGCACACTATATGTGTTCCCTAATACTGAATATTAGTTCCCTAATTACTGAATACTGAATATTGAATATTTATCTATACCTGATAGGTATAGATAAATAGGGGCCATCAACACAATCCACTAGTCAAATTCATGCTTGCATGTATATCTGGGCAGCAAAATTGAGTCTTGTGGTTGGAAAAAGGAGTTGGCCGTGCTGCTAGTTCTTGCACCCATGAAGAAATAAACATTCTTCACTGTCCCAAATGCTGATCATTTTTCAATTTCAGCTTTGATTGTCATTATCATTTATTCTCATAAATTCTAAGGAATGAAATTCCAGCAAGGTTGGAAAAAAACTCACTGTAAAATTATTTCTTCTACATTCATATTTAAAAAAACAACATGGGCATTTACACACCAGATACTGAGATTTTTCCTTGCTCTTTATATAGGATTAATCAGCAGCAGTATGCTTATTCTTCTTATTTATTGCTGCTGTTTAGAGGAAGGCTAACATAGCATTGATATATTCTGCTCATTATCTGTTGATGTATAGGATAAAGAAATGTATGTGGAAAAGGTTGTAAATGTGATAGTTCTTTACTGAATTGAGAAAAAACACTCAGTCACAAGAAATAAATGTAGAACTATAGATGGGTGTAATTCTATCTCTTTGCTTAATTCACTTCTAGTTGGAGATTTACTGAGACTGGACCATGAGGGACTTCAGTCATCCATTCCCAAAAGACTTTGGGAAGATAGATGTTTCTTCTAGCAATTGTGTGTTTTACAAAGTAAAATTAAAGCCAGGAAACTGGAATAGTTAGTGGGAAAAAGCAGTTTCTAGGTTAAAGGAGTACAATATAAGAAATATAATGTGTAATTATTTTATAGTTGAAGGGTATTATTACAGGATATTTGGTGTGCTGCCTATCAAAGTTGTGGGTGGTTGAAGAAAGCTTAAACAGTTTTGTTTGCCTCTTTTCATTTAGGATTCATGAATGTCTCCTGTAAGCAGGAGTGCATGCTTTTTATGAAAAGGAAGAGATATGACATTTTTAGAATCTCCTTAGCTCAAAGACCAAAACCAATTAAAAGCATCTGTGAATGACATGAAAAAAAAAATCACACACAGAAACCAGTGGAAAAAAAACCCCACATTTCCCACAGGACATTCAATTGCGCATAACTTTATCGTCACAACTTTACTGTTTCTGTCAATATGCATATGCAGCTTGGCTTTAGGGAATTTTTTTCATATATGCAAAATAAAAGCACAACTGCATCTAAAAAGGATGTTGTTTATTTAAGTTAACTGTTCTTTTAAAAGGCTTATGGTGGAGAAATGTAAAAACTAATAAATGCTAGTTGTTATAGTTAGTTGGTGAGAAGATTGAAAAAGTCCCTTTTCTCTGTGGCATAGTTTTTATGTCAAATTTTTATTAGTTTACTTTATGGTAAAATCTCCTGCTAGTTACCAGCTCCATATATAAAAAAACAAACACATTTCTTAATTTAAAAAGCCTTGGTAGCTTGTATATGTTTTGCTGTGTTAGGGTGGGTTTTTTGGTATTTTTGGGGGATGTGGTTTTTGTTAGGTTTGCGGGGGTCTTTTGATTTGTATGTTTGGCTGGTTGGAGTTTTTTTTTGTAATTCCTGTAACTAGCTTGAACTATCTTGATATTTCAATGTAACCCAGATCTCAGAGTTCAGGCAATCCTCCTCTTTCATTGATGTTTCTCTTGCAGTTCAAGGATAAAAGTAATGCCAAGGAGTACGACTATCAGATCAAAACTGAGTATGTGGTTCATTAATGTGTCCCAGAGCGCTGATTAATTTCTCTTGAATGTCTCCCAAATTCACAGTCAGAGTAGAGCATTATTTCATGGTTGTGGATTAATTACTTGCCACTGCTTTATGACTAACATATTCCTGAAATTTGCTAGCACCCTTTTTTACAGTTTCATGTTCAACTCTTCATCGCATATTTAAGGAGCCTTAAAATGTTTTCATAACTTGGGAATTGTTAAACTGGTGTTCTACTTCCTTTTTTTTGTTTGGTTTTTTTTTAGTATTTTGGAAATATTCACCATGTAATTGGAATAAAGCTAAATTGTTCTAGAAAATGTTGCTATTTAAAAGATTGAAATAAAATTGTCACCATATTATTTAAGTCAAAATAGCTTTATACTGCATACGATAATTTTTTGTTGACAAAAATAAACATGGACTTCTTTTATTTCTCATAAGCACTTATGCTTTTATAACTCCTTGGTCACATCTTAAAAAGTTGGTATTGACATAGCTGAATCCTTTGTCCTCCATTAGTCAGCCAAGATTGATTCGTGACTAAGAAACTCTATAAAGTGGTTGTGCTGTTTTGAAACATTCAGAAATTTATGTATGATTTAGTATATTTTCTTTTGATTTGGCTAAACAGGTTATAAAATACAGGGAAGCTAAAAGCACAGAGTTTTCTTGAATTTATCTTACTTTCTGGCTACTTTTGCCTTTATTACTTGGGGATTATTATTATTATTATTATTATTATATTTCATCAACNATTGTTATTATTATTATTATTATTATTATTTCAGCAGCATTCAGATAATGAAGTGTTATATAAATTTTTAGGTTTTTTTCCCATTTCATTTTGAATTTTGAAGGCTTAATAGCTCCAGATATAATGTACATTGAGGTAAAACTTGACACTGAACAACCTACTTCAAACATAATTTTTTAAATTAGGGGGTTTTGTGATTTGAAGTATTGTGTGTATTCTTAGTTAAGAAAAAAAAATCTTTATTTTAGACTTCTTTGCCTACAAAGAAAACATTCCTGAAATATATTAAATGAAATGTAACAGACGATTTATTTGTTACCTCTCTCCATTCCATCCAAGAAGGAGGGGAAAGTAAAACTTAAAAAAAAAAAAATTGGATACAGATTATAATGTCTGCTGATGCAAGAGAGAAACCCAAGATCAGCCTGTGGATCAATTTAATCCTATAAAAGTTTAATGATTGCTACACAGGCCATTTCATTTCAGGCCATTGTGAAAAGTATTGAAGCTGGGAGATATATTGCTATTCAACTACAAGTATTTTCATAGATATGTGTTGTTTTAGAAGTTGACTTTTATTAGGGTAGGATTCTACATATATCTTAAGGTCTGCACTGTATTTTCTGGAATATGAGAGGCTGAAAGAAGAATGCTCTGGAGGTCTCACTGATAATAATAAATGAATAGTACAAAGACTTTTTCTGGAAAAGAAAGAGTCTGAAAAGTTACTTCTGAAATCTGGGGAGTTCCAAAATTATGTTGATTCTGGGGATACTTTACTAACTTCTTGAAAAGATACATTCTTTTAAGATCTTTCATGTGTTATATTTTATGGTGTTATTTTAATAAATGTTGAATTTAGAACTACGTTGTACATATTGTATTGGGTTAAAATATTAACTTTCTTGGCAATCTGAACTGTAATACTTTTATAGCATTTAATGTGTTCATTTTGACTTTGCTAAGACAAATATTGCTCCATATAGAATGGGATGAAACTGCTTACACTGTGTTATGCGTCAGGCCTCACGAGGTTTCTCAAAAGCTGACCTGTTACAAGATGATGTGGAGGATTAAAGGGCCATGCATTGTCTGGACTCGAGAAAGGGTGAGGAGCAGTTCTAGAGGAGGAGTCTGGGAATAAAGTGGGCAGGTGAAGACAGACTGGTGGTGGTTGTCTGAAAATGTTCATAATGCCAGATAGAGTGGCACAGCCTTAGTGTGTGGCTGGCAGGAAAGTGCAGGATTGAGAATTTCAAATCCAATAAACATTGATGTAATTTCTGAAACGGCAGGAGCTCCCAAAGTGATGAGAATCATCAACAAAAGCCAGAGGAAAGGGGTTTATTTCTTAAGTAAATGGAACTAAATTACATTCAGGTTAATTTACATGGTTATTTATAGGGCTTCTTAACAAATGCAGTAGGAGATAATACATATGAAATAACAGGAGGCTGAGGATAACGTTTTAGACATGAAATCATACCTCTTTCTTCAACCAATCGATAGGCAGTGACAAAATTAAACTTTGAAATTACAAGGTATAGCCAGAAGGGCTGGAGTCCCAATCAGGCTGGTGACAGAGACAAAAGAAAGAGACAAAACTATTCCAGTTGAATTGACAAAATCAGAGGGAAGAGGAATACTGTCTTTTTTGAGGATAATGACTGGACTGATAGAAGTTTAGTGGAAGGAAGAGTGGAGAGAATTATAATGCCAAAGTACAGAAAATATAGGCAATTTCAATGTAGGAGAACTGGTGGAGATGATACATATTTTAGAAAGAGAAATTATAAAAGCTGATGATAAATCCCTTTGGTTTTTCTGATGGTTTAAGAAGTAAAAAATTTTTCAGATCCTGTAGGAGCAATGTACAGTCAAGAAGGCAAAGCCTCTGAAAGATAATACTGTGCAAGAAAGATGCAGCAATATTTTTGCACCCATATTCTCTGTTGATCCACCTTTAATCACATCATGCTAGAAAATCTGTTTCACTTGTTGACAGAAGACAAAATCGACAAAATCAACTGTAGCAAACTACTTACTCTTTACTTAATAATTCTTAAGCAACATAGCAATGGACAGAGGAGGTACTAACCATCATATATAACCTCTGCTTTGAAGTTGTCTTTGCATTGGGGATGAGAAAGTGTTAGATGTCATGCAGATCCTTCAAATGGATGTAGAGTTCTAACCCTCAGCAAGAACTGAGGTGGGAAACAGCAAAGTTCTGGGTATCTGTTTACAGTAATTTATGACTATTAAAGCAGCAGATTTTAAATTGTTGTCTCTAGAACTTTAAATGCATTAGCAGAAATTACAATTAAGAATGGTATTAGTGGCATGATGAAAAAAATAGATCAGGGAAAAGTCTAGTATTTGCAAAAGGAGCTCTGTGGATACAGTCCACTAAAATTTTTCGAAGAATTCTCTGAGTGCATGGATAAGGGAGAATTTCTAGGTAATTATTAGTTGACTTGGATCTCCATAATTCATGCAACAATAACTCTTGTCAGATGGAGAAATGGAAGTAAATTATTACCCATATAATGAGGAGGAACTTATATTCTGATGTATATTAAAACTATTTAGAAAAGACAAAACAAAGGGATATAATATATTAATCGTAAACTTTAGAATTTAACTAGTTCTGGTTATTTGAGCACTGACTCTCTATACATGCATTGATATGAAAGTACTGAAAAGAAATACCATTTAAGATTGTTTGCAAATTTTGCACAAGTCTGTTTATTTAGATACAATTGTGTTTTTTAAAGAGTATGGGACTGTTATATAAGAGGTGTGCTTGTATACAATGAAAGTAAAGTAAATGTCAGGTTGAGGTTATATTAAATGCCATGAGTAATTTTTAGTTGGAGATAGAGGGACTTAACTTTGGCTATCAACTGAAAAAATCTTCACATAAAATATTTCAGTATGAATCTGGTATCTAACTTTCTATCTATCTCTTATACCTTTTTCCTCTCCAAATTTGTCTCCTCATTAAATTTGTGCATTATTTTTAATATTTAGCTCTAGAAATCACTGTAAAATTGAACAAGATGACTCTAACATAAAATTAAAGAATGTTAGTTATTCTTATATTGATGTTAGTGAGAGTTGCTTTTTAACTTCTTTCATCTGGTAATAGCTTATCCACTATTTTCAAAAGTCTTATTCCATATGCATGGGTTTTTATCTCTTTCTCCTTGGAATAGCACCACTTATCTCACTTATCACAGTAGTTCTTTCCTTAAATGACTTCTTAGATATTTCAGAAAATTGGATAGCAGTTATGATATTTGACTTTATCTTTTTACTAATGGAAATTATTTCTTTGGCCATGTTAAATCAAGTCGCAGTTTTTTTCCCCTCAAGATATCTGACACTGTAATACTTGCAATTTTGTATTAGTTAAAATATCCATTACCAAAAATTGGACAATTTTCCCCTTATTTTTTTTTTTTTTAATGTAAAACTGAGTAATATTAATAACAAGAAGAAAGTTACTTTAAAGGAAGCAATAGATATATTCTTCAGATTAGCTAAGTGTTTGAGACTGTGATGAATGTGGATTTTTGGACTTACTATTCCATTTGTGGAGTTAGCCTACAGAACCTAAATGTGAACATGTCTCATGATTGCTTTAAAACAGCTGTTGTTTTAAATTTATGCAGCAAATCCTCAGCAAACAGGAGGCTGGAGAGAAACATTAATGAAGGTTCTCTGCCATGTCAAGATGACACTACAATTTCAATGTCCTTCCTAAATTATTCCCAGCATTTTACTGGCTTATTAAGGCTGTTATTATTCATTGAGCTAATAATTTCAGAGAAACATTTCTAATGACCCCTAGATTCTTTTCCTTTATTTTGCTCCTAAATCTGAGTTCATGGTTATGTAGGCATGGCTTAGAATAATTTCTTCAGATACATTACCTTACTATTATCAACTCCGAAGATCATCACGCTCATTTGGTTTGGCTAAGCCCACTCTGCAGTTGTCCTGGCTCTTTCCAACAGATCATGTTTGTCAACATACCCAGTGACATTACATTGAATTACAGAGTCCTAAGTGATTGCCAGGAATGGAAGTCAGGATCAGTGGCCTGTAGTTCCTCGAATCACTGTGGAAAGAATTTAGTCCTCTTTACAGATGGATGCTGCACTGAAAACCTGAGGCTGTCCTGCTGCCTCAGTTTTTTGCAGAGACGTTGCAGAGCTTTGCCAGCAGTTCTGCAGTTCAGTTGGTAGTTTGGGGTGAATGCCACACAGGCCGAGTGATTTACTAACAGCTAACTTACCTATTGATCTAATAATCTGCATAGACACTGTTAAATACCTTTTTTCGGAGGGGAGGTGATAGAGAACAGGCTGATTCACTATCTTCCCAATTTATTTTTTTTTATTTGATTGCCAAGAGTCTGACCAGTTACTGATTGAGGTTTTTTTGTTTTTGTTTTATTCAAAATGCCAACTGCACCCTTAGATGTTTTCACAATGAAAATTAATTAAGAAAAATCAGTTAAACTGAGGACGTAACCTTATTAAAGATGGAAAAGTTAAAGGAAAAATGCTAACAACAATTAGATACAAGACCCAGTCTTAAATATATAAAACATACAAGCTGGAAAATAATACATATTGAATTGTGAAGACTTTTATGAGAGTGTGTCCTTTGAATCTCTGATAGTCTCCTTTTTTTTTTTTCCCACCAGAGTTTTCCTCTCTGTTAGGACTACATGTGCTTTGTTGTCTTCCAGACCATCAATTAAGCATCATTAATTTGAAAACAATTCCATATGAGATGTGTTAGGATAAAATATGTGTAATTCTGCCCAAATATGAATACGCTAGGGTTGGATTTTCTATCCACTGTTTTATGATAAGCCAAGAACTCTCCCATAGCCAGTTATGCTCCTGTCTTATTAATATTTTTGGCATTGTTAAACTCACCTTTTTCAGATGGACAACATAGGTTGATGAAATAAGTTATTTTGAGTGGTGTTCCAGTACTCATTACCTTCAAATTGAACTACTGCTCAGGGAATTTTTTTTGTCATATTTGACATTTTAAAGTTGGAAATTGAGCAGTTTTATGTACTTTCCTCTTGGCTGAATGTGTCAGTCTACATACAGCTTCCTTCTTTTTTTCATAAGTAAAAGGTTTGTATGTTAACATATTTAATTCAATTTTTTTTTTATTTTTGTGTTGTGTTTCTAATTCATCTAGTGAATTTCAATGAGTATTGGTTATTTGGAAAGTAGAAGGAAATGACTGATTTGTTAATAGAAAGTGCCAAGCCACTTCAGTGATCTTAAGTGAAAATTGAACTGCAGGTGTTAAATTTTAAACTTTGTTTCCTTAAAGTAGTTGTCTAATCATGGGAAAAAAATTGCAGATAACATTTTTTCACTGTGGTCATTGATTCATTGTAATTCTACATGGCATTTAAGTTTCAAAGCTTTTTAAGATTAGTGGTTAGTAATTAGTGGAAATGAAGGAATTATTAGTGGAAAAATTAATAGATGTTTAATAAAGAGGATTTTAATCTTTGATAGCTTTCAGAAGATCTTGGAAGAGATGCAGTTTTTTCAGATATTTTAAAGCTTGTCATGTAAGCCTAATGTTTAAAGAGATACCCTGCACAAGATCTGTGGTTCTGCCTATGGCAAGTTTGTGATTTTGCAAAGAGGAGTAATATATCCCTCTTTAAGCATTTAATATGTTGATGCTTACTTAATATGTACTTACTGGCTAGACACTCCCGTTGATGAATACAGCTTTGTGGGACTGTATAGATTGCTTGTAGAAAACCAGAGCCTTGTGATGGTTATTTTTTAAGTAGTGATCATATTAAGGAGAAAGTAAGTATAGGGCACTGTGGTAAAATGCTGCTAAATACCATTTCATATTTCTCTTTGGAGCTACAAGTTGTACAAAGGACAAGGTGGAAGAAAAAATTAAATTTCTTTGTTTTTCTTTACGCAGCACCTGGTGTAGAGCATCATAAAATCTTGTATATGTGTCTGAAATATTAGCAGAATGAAAATGGAGCATAAATTAAAAGGGTTTGTCATAACTAATGACAGGTAATTTGGCTGTCAAATACAAAGCAACACAATAATTCAAGTAAAGAAATAATAATACGGCTAGCAAGAAATGCACCAGTTTTCAAGTATCCCTTTGATGTTTTCTTGCAGAGACTTAGATGGGAAGGAAAAACATTTGGAATGTGTTGAATACTGCATAACCGGAAAATGAATAGTGCTCTTCATGAAAGTACTGCTTGAAATTCTGAAGTTCCTTAATCAAACCATCATATGAAAAACAATGTCATTGTGGATAATGTTTCAGTTGAAAATAAGCACCTATTTCTTAATCAACTTTATTAGATTTCCATGTAATTATTAAACAGAAAAAAAAAAAAAAAAACAAAACAACCCAAAAAACCCATGGCATCAGCAATCTGTATGGCTAAACGCAGCTCTCCATTCTTTCGTGGTTTCAGGCACTAGGTGCCTGTTTGCATATTTATTTCAGAAAACTAATTCAGAATGCAGTTTAATTTAAAAGCAAACAAACTTCCTGCTTTGGAATCTTCCAGAGTTGAACTGCAGATGTTGAAGTGCAAACTTAGTTTCCTTAAAGAAGTTGTTGAATGAAAGAAAGCTGTTCCCGATATTCCAAAATTACTTTCAAAATATGTGGCAGTGTCTTTGCACTGAGCTTTATAGGGATGATTGTGCTGCTGTTGAAGGGTTTATGCAAAGAACAAAAAGCTGTCAACAGATTTCTCCTTTGAAATAAGGAGCAGAGGCTATTATTGCAACAGCACGTACAGAATTAGTGTCAAATTCCCTTTTTTGTTTTTTCCTCTCTCCTCCTCCCCTTTTCACTTATTTCAGAAAGTATAAAGCACTCTTGTTTCCTTTTCAGCAAGGTGGTAATCAAAATCTCTGTAGACTAGAATACTGCATGAACAAAAATTGGTTTAATGAATTGCTTTTTAAAAACTTGTCCACTAGTATTCAAGTTTTTATCCATTTTTTCTACAACAGTTTGATGGTGTATCTTTTAATGCTGAAGAGTAGATAATTTAAAGTGAAAATTATAATGCTATTGTGCTTTTAAAAAAAAAATGAAAAATTTATATTCAGGACAATTCTGACATAATGTGTGTTTTGGAAACAGTTCAAGTAATAATGGGATCAATTTTGTCTTAGTAGAGATTTTATCAGGTTTTAGCTCTGTACAGGAAGGTAAATGTATTCTCTGGTGAGTACATTCCTATATAACAAAAGAAACAAATAGTTTTATTTAATTAACTCGTACTTGTTCCTGAAACACTTCTTTGGGGGTTTTTTTGTTTTTTTGTTTTTTTTTTGTTGTTTTTTTGTTTTTTTTCTGAGTAAATTTTATTTATTAAAGATTTATTAAAGTATGTGCACGTACTTTGGAGAAGTCTGGTCACTAAATTTAGGAGTCTTCATGCAAAACTGGATTTAAAAAAAAATCAAAACAGTGATGCTGATGTCTCTGAAATAAGGTTGCAGATGGAGATTAGATTTTCATTTCCAGACCATTTTAGACTATATTCATGGTTGGCAGACCTTACTAGGGTTAGATATATCCTAAATGAAATGTGACAGCTAATTAATTAATTTTGGGCACATTGCTCTCTTCTATTCTTCTCCTTGCCTCCTAGTTTTCACTGCGTCCTTGCTTTTCTGAAAATAAGTGGAAATTTTTGTCCAAATTACAAGTCATCAGAACAATTATATGAGGAGGAATTGGAGTGGGCATGATGTATTTAGGACCTTAAGGATCTTTCTGTCTTCCTGCTAGTAATATGTATTGAGACTGATCTTGGGCTTGTCCAGCTAAATTATTTCTAATTATTCCTGGATCAGCAGGAAATTTCTAGTTTTACCTGGCAGTTGTTGCACCAGTCTTGGACAGTGGGGAGAATTACAGCTTTTATCAATGTAAGCCATACTTTCAGGTGGTGCATTTAGAAACTTTTAAAATTTGTTTTAAGGTCATATGTACTAAAAGACAAACCAAATACTTCTTGCAACACTCTGGTTATATTTTAAAGTGTTATAATACTGAATTATTTTATAAAATATTGACAATTTGTCCACTTTTCAAACAGCAACAATTCATTAGCTCTAAGCTCAGAAAAAATGCCTACAAGAAGCAGTTTTTGAAAAGTATAGGATGGTGATTTATCCAAAACTACACTACTGTAGTCATGCTTTTGAGACACTTGTGTCAATTTGGAATTTGTATGAAGAAAAAAATCCATAGATTTTAAGCTAACTAACCTCAGAAATTTTGATTTGGATGCACTTTTTGTTTAAACCAACTGATCACAGATGAAAACTGACTTTTATACTCATTAAAACTGTGATTACAGTTTTAACAGCTCCCTTGTGAATACATCTATTCATATTATTATCCTCCTGGATCATAAACACACAGAAGCTATATTTTGTAGTGAAATACGTCTATTAGAGGCTTCTGAATTTATACCATATTTCTGCTTCCTAAATATTTATACAGACAGATATATAAAAATATATTTTACTGAAATGTACTGACAGATGGGAAAAAAATCAGGAACTCCAACAGCACACAAACAGGTCAAAAAACAATTGTCAGTGTGTCATAAGTACACTATTGACTGAAGAGAATGATAACAGAACACTCTTGCATATCGATTTTAAATTCAGGCATCTCTTCATAGTCTGCTGCTCTTGCATAGAAAGAGATTGCTTCTTTTCTTATAATGTTTCCTCTTTCTTGTAAATTAAGTTCCTTGGTATGTTGCTATCATGTATTTTTTTTCCCCTCCTTTCTCTTTCTTTTTGTTGAGTGTTTTTCGTAGCATGAGTAACTCATTTGATACACAATAACTGAAATAGAGCTGAAGTGTGTTTTTTACATTGTGGAGTGTGGAAAATACATTGATGAGGATTTTCTTGTGTGAGATGCCATAGGTAGAACTGGGCAGTTTGGCCAAAACCAATCTTGGTTTCTCTCCTTTCTAATCAGAAGCATTGTTTTTTTCTTTCTCTTTCTCTCCTTTGGATTGGCAGGGAGCGCATAAACAGCATACAAGGACTGTGTCCCTAGTGATGTCTGACCATGTAATTTTATTCTCTTAATTTTTCTTCCTGTCGCTTGAAAAAAACTTGGATGACGAAGTGAAATATGCCATTTGTCTAGGACTTCACAGTGGCTTGTTGCTTTCAGTATTAGTTGAGTTTGTGTGCATATTTTAGGATATATCCTCAATACTCTTTGGCATCTACACCTTTTTCCCTCTGGTTTTGAAAAAAGTTTTGGAAAAGGGTCAGGACATAAAGATCTTTGTTTAAATGAAATAATGATATGGTGGGCAACTTGATTCTTCTGTTTATCCCAAAACATCATAAGCTGTAGATATAAGGTTCTATTACCAGTCTTGAGAAAGTAATAAATTATTGAGAAAGTGATAAATTATTCAAATTAACAGCATAGTGAATAAAGTTGCAGCAGGCAATCTTTACCAACAAATATAAAGCAACTCTAAATATATTTTTGTAGATAATACCTTTTATATCTGGAAGAATCTGCGTCATTATGAAAACAGTAGAAAAACTATTCCCATTCAAAAAAGGGAATTTCTCAGATAAAAATTTTGTCTTTATCTTTACACAGAACTGAGTTTCCAAGGAGTCTAATAATCAGTATGCTGATACACCTGACCTAGAAATTTAAACTGCAATATTAAATTCATTCCCTTTCTAGGACAGAGGCCCTACTTTTAGCTGTATATGTGCCAGATTGCCTTGAAAACATTTTCTGTGGATCTCATGAGATGATGTCCCAGAAACTTGACTTTTAAGGCACGAATGACTCACTCTCTATAGGCTGAATACATAAGACACAAAGTAGGGATAAAAGTTACTTCCTAACCAATTTTGTCAGTGCTTCAGAATAATCTTTCAGTAGTATTTTCTAATAAGGTAAAGTAGAACTCTATTTAATTTTCTTTTGGCAATAGATACTTCATAATTCAAGCTATACATAATTAAAGGATGCAATAAATGTCTCCTTTAAGCGCAAAATTTTTAAACATTTTTTTCTTTTAAATTTTTATCCCTATTAATTCAGAGCAGTTAATCTTTCTCAGGAAAAATGCTGTTCATCATTAAATGGATATAAGCTTAAATTGCAGTACTTGCTTTTCTCCTACACTGGGTATAATGCAGAGACTTCACCACTGTCATGGTTTAACCCCAATCAGCAACTAAGCCCCACACAGCCTCTTGCTCACTCTTCCCACCCACCAGAAGGGGGCGAGAATCAGAAGGATAAAAGTAAAAAAACCCGTCAGTTCAGATAAAAACAGCTTAATAGGTGAAGCAAAAGCTGCACACACAAGCAAAGCAAATCAAGGAATTCATTCACTGCCTTCCCATGGGCAGGCATCTGCAGGAGAGCCTGGCCCCATCCCATGTAACAGTGACTTGGAAAGACAATTGCCATCACTCTGAACATCTCTTCTCTTCCTTCCTCTTCTCCCTGCTTTATACACTGAGCATGATGCCATCTGGTGTGGGATATCCCTTGGGTCAGTTGGGGTCAGCTGTCCTGGCTGTGTTCCCTCCCAACACCTTTTGCAGCCCCAGCCTCCTCACTGGTGGGGTGGTATGAAAAGCAGAAAAGGCCTTGGCTCTGTGCAAGTGCTGCTCAGCAACGAAAAATCATCCCTCTGTTATCAACACTGTTTTTGGCACAAATCTGAAACATACCCCCATACAAGCTACTATTCAGAAAATTAACTCTACCCCAGCAAAAATCAGCAGAGTGAAGAGCCAGCTGAAAATTTTCTGTATTCACTAGGTGAAATATCTGCTATACAGAGGGCTCAGGGGAATACAGCAGTTTCAATTTTTTCTGGTCTGCCTGAAATTTAAAAGCCTGTATGATAAAATGAGATGTTTCATACATAAACAAGAAGATCAATCTAAGCTCTCTAAGGGAAACTTATTATGAATGATAGTGGTTACTCTGATTTTTTTTGTCTGCTGCATTGATTTATCCACTATAAATGTTTGATTTCAATCTAGATATATCAAAATGGGACTAGTGTAGCATAGTATGCATAGATTTTATTTAATTTAGAAGGCCATAACATCACTAAAATTTTCAGTTGAAATAATTACTGACTAAAAAAGCCATGCCTGTTGTTCTAAAACAAAGAAGAAATTCTATCCTTGAAGTTAAAAAAAAAAAAAAGAAAAAAAAGAAATCTTTAGATCATGCAGACCAATTAATTGAAGTTTAAGACTTATAATTCAAAAATTGTATGATTACCCACCCTTTTTTGGTACTTTAGAATAAATACACAAAATCTCTGAACCAATCATAGAATCCTGAAGAGGTGGCCGTTTCCATCCTGGTTGTACACATAAGTTTACACATTTACAGTGCAGTCTTGCCTTTCATGCAATGAATGGCATTGTAGGCTCGGGAAAAAACAGTACTTTGGATCTGACATTTCTCTTTGTCATATGTACGTTTGTAGTGCTTATTGCAAATGCTTTCTTGCGTTCTCCCAAGATGGCCTAGTGAAAACAAAAGGCAGGTACTGATGGTACTTGGATGTGTGCTTGGTGTACGAATGTGGAAGTGGTCAGAGTTTGCTCCTGAGCTTGTGTCTGGTTACAGGGGTTGAGGCTTCAAAGGGGAAGAAGTCTCAACTATTTCGACAAATCTCAAAGAAAGCTTTACATACATTGGGAAGGTTTGATGAGGAATCATACTTCATGAGGCAGCCCAACAAGTAGCTGTGCAATTCCTTGCTACTCCAGTAGCAGTTTCTAGTGATGCAAGGTGAAGTCCTTCTAGGGAATTTAAAAAGAGAGTTGGGCAATTGCTAGAATCACTAGCTAGAATCTGTAGGCATGAGTGGTTGAGTCTTATTACTCATTTAAAAAAGCCAGAAATAACAGTTTCTTTGTCTGCCCAGTTGTTTTTCTTCTTTTTTCTTATTCTCTGTGAAGTATTAGAAATGCAGTGTTTGAATTTCTGTCTTCCTTGAGGTGTAGAAATAGTGTTACTACCCTTCTTTGCAATATGATACTTCTGACTATGAATTCTGAAAATGGTCCCTGTTCTTGTCTGAGCCAGACACTCTTGGATTTACTTAGCTTTTTTCCTGTTGATCACCAGCCTCGTGTTTCTTTGAAGATTCCTTAAACAGTTTTTCCCACAGACGTTTTCTTCTCAGTTTCTTTCTGAGAATCAGCTTGTAAATTTTGAAATAAAAAATTACTGTATGATTATTTTAGTATTCATAATACCGGGAATTTTAGAATTCTTTGAATCCCACTTAATAATCTGCAGTGGTATTTTTGTGAATAAATGATGCTGTGTAGCAATTCTCTGAAGTTTTAAATGAAAATATTGAACAAAAAGAGGCTCATAATTACTGCATTCAATCAGATAATACATTAATCAGTTCAGAAAAATATCATTATATAATATGATAGCTAATCCACTGGAATTTTGCTTTGCTAAATGTTTAGGCTCACTAGTACAATTTTTTATGAAACCAAGTTTTTATTTTCTATTTTGCATTTCATTAGAAAGTAATTATTCTTTGAGACAGAATTGAAACAGATATGAGAAGTTTTTACATTTAACCTCTTTTTCTTCTGTTAACAAATACTTTTTGAAAGGATCCTGATTTGTTGACCAACTTCTACTAAACAATACCCCCTAAATTAATGAAGTGTTTAGTTGTTGCTGCTTATTTTCATAGGCCTACTCCACTGATGGTCATCAAAATCTCAGTAGATTATTCCCAATATGTGTATTTCCTATGCTTGATTTTTATTTCCTGTATTTCAGATGACTAAGGAAGTTGATTCAAGAAAATAATTATATGCATTTATTATTTTCAATCTGCTAATTATGTTTTAAGGAATGGAAAGCTTTGAAACCCTAAAAATGCCAGGTTCCCTGTTGCTTTAGCAGATCGGGGAGAGATTAACAGGGAATGGTAGGAATGGGTAATCTTAGTGAAATGATGAGGTCATTTTCTATAAAGGAATATCTTTTCAGCTTTAGAGCTATACCTCAATAGTAGGCTGAAGCTAGTGAGGAATTAGCTTTCCTCAGAGATGGAGTTCAGCAAGGAATGGCTCTAGAATCTTAAATCAAGATCCTAAGTCCATTGATGCCTGGAAGCAAAAGTCTGCAAAGGCTACATCACCAGAAGTTTGCATAAAGAAGAAAATATGTGCCAAGATATAGGATATGTCCACCCAAAATGACTGTTGCTGAAGAAAAATGCATCAATACACGAGGAATTTTCTATAAGTGTTAAAAACTCTATTTTCAGGCTTTAATGTCATCTATCAGTAAGTTGGTTGATCAGAAACACAAAATCTAGGGATTCTTTGTAGAAAATATTCCTTATCAGAAATATAAAGGATGAATTTCAGTATGCTGATTTGGATGTTTGCAAACTCTAACTTTAGACAGGACCTAGTCCCAACATTTCTGATCAGAAGGTTTGATTCAATGATCCAAAAGTGAGTGGGTAGTTGGTCAAATGGGAGAATTGAGTTCCACCGTACTTCCCGCAATTTGTCTCTGTCTCAAAATTTATCATTCATGTTGAGATTCTGGTAAGAGGGGTTATGAATGACTTAATTACTGGTGGCCTTACAGTAGCCAAATTAATGCTGAAGAATAACGAACATGGTATATTAGGCTGACAGGTTTTATCTAAAGGAAACTCTGGAGGTTCTGATTTGTTCATAAAACAAGTGGGATAGTGCAGTAAAAGCAAACTGTTGAAGAAATAATATTTTCCCCTTTTCACTCATTTTTGTTTTGCTGAGGAGCTTTGCTGACTCTGGAAATTTCATTAATTTCCTGGATTGTTCTCAGTAAGTGTTGCTTCTTGCTTTTTGACAGTCACAGATAGTTTCTAGGATATGCAAAGGTGTTTTCTGCTGATGCGGTAGCTGCCTTCCCAAAATACACAGAGAATTAGCTTACTTTTGCCAATTTGAAGAGTGAATACTTGGCTTCTTTCCCAGTTCTTTGTTTACTGCAAAATTTGTTGTTTCTTGAGCCACAGCTATGTCCTTTCTACTGTTTTTTGGGGGGGATTTTTTGGTGGTTTTCTTCTTTTCTTTACACATTTTTTTTTACAACCATACTGATTGAATCATGCCAGTCTTTCACACAGCTCATTTATTAGGCTTTACCCTTACCCACAGATACCTAACTAGTTATAAATTCCAGTCTGAATCATTTGTAGGGTTAAAATGGACTTCTGGAGGACATCAGCTGATTTTTCTGTATTTTTATAGCTGTCTTTACATTAGCATCTTCAAAGATTGTTTTCCAGTCTTTTTTTTTTTCCTTCAGATCATTTGTCTGTCTCTCTTTTCTGTACTTGACCTCCCTTGAATATCCTGCTCCCAAGAATTAGACTGAGTAATGACTTTTGAGTAAGGGTCTCCAACAAATCAACTGTTTGATATTTGTCAGTTTTCCATTTTGCTGACCACGGTTTCTTGCTGGGGCAGGCAGCTGCACACTGTCTATTGATAAAGCTGGCTCAGTAGAGTTCCAGTGAAGAGCAGTTATTTTTTTCTTCCCTTCTTCCAACTGTGCTTTCGTGTATCTTAGAAGATAAAATGGCATTGGCAATGGCCCCTCCTTCAGTGCCTACTTAGTATGAAAAGAAGGCTTCATTTGTTCAATTCCAATCAGTCGTCTCTTCATCAAGCTATATTGATTCTTTTTTCTTTTCACAGCAGGGAGAGCACATTTTATGTAGGGTGAGTCTCATTTCATTTTCATTAATCATTTGAGGAAAGTCAGGAAAAGCCTGTGCCTGCATTAGACTATCAAAGGATTTAGCCTAGTTCCTTCCAGTAAAGAACTGAAGGTAGTTGAATGCAGTAAAGATGAGATATAGATGACCACCTGTATCTCTCTAGATTTCCCACAGTACTTGAAAGGGTTGGATAGTTTTCGCCTGGAAGTTATTTGAGTTCGCTTTTATTGTTTAACCCATGATGTGGTACCATCCTATGAATTGCTTAAAAAAAAAAAAAAAGTAAAAATCATCCTCAGTACTGCCAAATTCGGAAGAAATATGTGGTTGAATCATTACATATTAAATGTCATTATTTGTAAGTACTTGAAACCCCTCTTCAATAAGGAAACAACTCTGGTGTGTTTGAGCTTCCTTCCTCAGTGCTTTGTATCCTGCTAAATCTGAACAAGTTCACTGTTTGTCAATGAATGTACTTCAGCATGCATTTTCTGGAAGAACCAAATGCAAACAGAAGTAGCATGGAGAAAGTGAAAATGTGGAAATTATTCTAATAATAAAGTGTGTGATTCCATTTTTGATAAAATATACTGCCAGAGTGATTCAGGAGTTTAGATCTCCTTTTTGTCACTAATACTATGCCTTTAATACTGTTAACCATGATTCAAATAGGTTTGGAAAATATTGTTAAAATCTTTTTTATCTTGGGATCTTAAGTGATTTGGGAACTAGCAACGAAAACTCTTATGTTTCTTTCCAAAATATCAACTAATATTTGAAAAGGAAGTCAAAGTTCTTTTGCATTTGAAAATACAGAGCTGAATTGTTTACTTATTAAATATAGTATTAAAGGTATAGTGAGCAATAATTTCATGTAATTAAAAAAAACCAGTTATTGCTCCACTGATGTATTTTTAATGCTGCTTTTAGGTCTTTGATGAAGATGATTCTGAAGGTTCCTTTCACTTGAAAGTTTTACTGATTTGACTTCAGGTTCAGCATCTCTTGGTATTGGATTCTTTTTTTGAGACATCGTTGGTCACGTGGGTGCAAGAAAGATGAGGAGTCTTTAGTGACGGCATTGGCAGGCCATGAAGATGGCTCAGTTGTGGAGTGGCACAGATAGGAGGCACCACTGTGGAACCACATTTATAAATTATAAGACTGCTGATCGGGGGAACAGTTGCATCCATTAACAAGGAAGATGAAGAAACTAATTAAAGGGAGGAAATGCTGAAGGCAAAAAGGGAAACAAATTAGAGTCTTAGTCATATATATTATATGAAATTAAAAATATGTAAACTTAAGAAATGGAGGTAAAATTTCATCTTGCATTCCTGGTCTCTGCACAAACTACTTAGGTGTTCTCCATAGCTTTATAGCATCATCTGAAATACATGGTAAAATGATAGATTAATAACTTAAATCTGTATTCTGAGATTATTTTANTATATATATATATGAAATATATATTTATACACACAAATGTATTTTTAAACCTGATTCTGACAGTGGGCTCTATCTTCTTCCATTAAGATGAATTCAGCTTTTTTCTGCCTGTAGTCTTATCAGGCAGACAGGTGAAATATAGCTTATATTTTTAGAGCTTTGGATAGTAGTAAGATTTGATCCATGCTTGTGTTCCTGTAACACCAATACTTTAGTTTGCATATTGATATCATTATGATTACTTATCGAGATGATTGTGATGACTATTGATTAAAAAATATCCTGAAGGGATGGAGAATTTATTAATATTGGATATGAGGACATTAAATTCACATTAAGGTACATTACTGAAGAAGCTCAACAAATACAAGTTAAACCCAAAATGTAATTCTTTTTTTAATAAATACTCTTTTTCTTCATATCATAGCACATAGTGCAGCTTTTTCTGTACTCTGATATCTGGTCCATGTTATTTTTAATACAAATTAACAGAGTTATGAGTTTCAGGCCAGAAGAGCCACGTATATGGATTCAGATCTACAAGTATTGGTTCTCTAGCCATACGGNTGCTGAAGGCAAAAAGGGAAACAAATTAGAGTCTTAGTCATATATATTATATGAAATTAAAAATATGTAAACTTAAGAAATGGAGGTAAAATTTCATCTTGCATTCCTGGTCTCTGCACAAACTACTTAGGTGTTCTCCATAGCTTTATAGCATCATCTGAAATACATGGTAAAATGATAGATTAATAACTTAAATCTGTATTCTGAGAGTATTTTAAGAATTGAGTTGTTCATGAGTGTTATCTTGGTAAAATAGTGGTGACCAGAAAGTTAATATTTATCCACTGGTAAAACACCTCTCTTGTTATAATTTATAAATATTATTCTTTTAGACTGGAGCAGGAACCTATACTAAAATTATAAAATTAGAGATTACTGTATGTGTGTCTGTATATAT
>VZRO01000764.1:453753-544513 GCA_013397915.1 Daphoenositta chrysoptera
TTATATTTTTAGAGCTTTGGATAGTAGTAAGATTTGATCCATGCTTGTGTTCCTGTAACACCAATACTTTAGTTTGCATATTGATATCATTATGATTACTTATCGAGATGATTGTGATGACTATTGATTAAAAAATATCCTGAAGGGATGGAGAATTTATTAATATTGGATATGAGGACATTAAATTCACATTAAGGTACATTACTGAAGAAGCTCAACAAATACAAGTTAAACCCAAAATGTAATTCTTTTTTTAATAAATACTCTTTTTCTTCATATCATAGCACATAGTGCAGCTTTTTCTGTACTCTGATATCTGGTCCATGTTATTTTTAATACAAATTAACAGAGTTATGAGTTTCAGGCCAGAAGAGCCATGTATATGGATTCAGATCTACAAGTATTGGTTCTCTAGCCATACGGAAGAGTTGTGCTACACATATATGGAAATAAGAGGAAAAGGAACAATATTTAAAAGCTTATTTTCCATCTTTCTAGAAATTCAGGTTTTCATTCATATTTCCTCTATCTTTCATCTTCTTTGGTTGTGGACTACATGATTACGCTACCACATGAATTTTAGACTTCAAATTCCAGGCAGGAATGAACTACTTAAACAAGGTATTTTCTCATAAAGAGTTCATTTAACCTGCTACTTTCAGTCCAGCTGAGTTTGGTGAATCTGCCACTCCTAAATCTTCTTTCCTGACTCTTGATGATTACACTTTTGCCACCATCTACTGAAACTGATTTAACAAAATGTATCATTCACAGAGGAAAATTAGTGCCAGTTTTTGTGAAGATACTGAAATTCTGGTCCTGCCATCTTCCACTGATGTGGTTGCCAAGTTTTCTTCTGATGAAATACCCTTAACAAAGACATTCTTCACCTTATCTTCTCAGTGGCCCTAAGAGAAGGAGCTGAGCAGATGTAAAGTGCTGATCACAGCGCTTGTGGATATGCTCTGCCTTACTGAGATATGAAGAGCAACCGGGATGAGGGCCAACCAGGTTTAATAGAAAAATTGTGGGTTTTTTAAACTGAGATCAAATGGTTTGCTGTAGTCTTCCTGACTTTGTTGCTATTTTAATAGTCTTTTAGAATTTATTCAGTAAGAAAAGTTTTATCTCTTTATCTAGCAGAAGGAATATTTGAGGTGAAGTCCAGAGACCTATCACAGGTGGTAGGGAAGAAGGCTGGTGTATCTTTCAGCAGTCTGCTTGTCTCCTTAGGCATCTGCTTTTCTCTAAGACAACTCAGCCATACAGAATCTTGTGTTGCTGTTTCTAGACTTCTGTGATCCCACCTAGTTTGATTAAGGTTATCATTAATAGTCAGTGAAGCTAGATGCTACAAGCAAATGCACATGCAAATTTAGATGATTAGAAAGCAAAATAAAGTGAAATAACGAGTAAGTTTTTGAAACCAAAGCCTCTTTTGAAAATACGCTGGAAGTGTACTGAAATTGTTGTGGTTGGGTTTTGAAAATGTAGCATAAAAAGGTATATTTTTGAGAAACATCAAGCCTGAGGTGAATTTTAATCCAGCTTCCTTGAAATTTCAGTATAGCACGTTATTAATATTTAGAGACATTTCAAGTCAAAGAACAGTGGGAAAAACATGTTTCTTTTCATTAAATGATTATTTATTCTTTTAACATGCTGTGAACTTCATTGCGCAGAGAACATTACAATTAAACATGTTAAACAGAACAGCCAGAAATCTCACACTAAGTAATAATGGTAATAGTATCAGGTCACTGATATCCATTTTTATGAAGTGATAGTTTTATTGGAGAAAAATATTCAAGATGCAAACATTTATTGTCTTTTTATAGACAATTGTTTCAATAAGGGTTTAGTAAGCACTGGCATCACAGGGAGAAAATTGGGTACCTCAGCTGCTGTCCTGCCTGTGGCTGTAATGAAGTCTCTGTAGTAATCTAATTGAACTGACTTAGGAATAAAATGAAATTCTAATTGTCAACATAAAGCCCAGCAAACTGTCAGTAAAAACATACTGACTTAAGCCTTGTTGACATTGATGACAAAACTGTACTTTGTGGCCAAGAAAAAAAACCAAATTCTTCTGAATTATTAAATTTCAAATCACATAAATTATGTAATCAACTGACTTTATGTACAGCTCGATAGTGAAGTTATTTACATGTGTTCTTTCCTTTAGATTTTCAAGTGTGCAAAGGGATTTCCAGATGTGTTCATTAGAAAACACAGTTGTGGAGTGTTGTGTACAAATCTATCTTCATTTCTGAAAGTTACAAGAAGAAAAATCCAGAGTGGAACAAAAAAAGTATCAAACCCTCAGATTAGAATCTTGAAATCCCTCTGATTTGACACCTACATGACAAAAGTAGTCTATGATATTTTTTTTTTTAATTTTATTGTGAGGCAGTTTGTGTAGTCTCCATCCTTGGGGTTGGACCAGATCACCCCTTTGAACTCCATTCTGTGACTCCATGATGTATCCTAATACAGGTCTCAGAAGAACCACACTCTCCAAATGCTTTTGAGCTACTGAAGCAGTTTTAGTAGTGATTCCAATTATACTAAAAAGAAAAATAAGTAAAATCCAACAAATACAAAATTGCCCTGTAATGTACCATAGAGTGATGAGGCTTTTATCATATCTGGCAAACAATTTGTGGCCCAGTGACTGTTTGCAGTAGGGTCAGTTGCTGACACAGTTTTGGCTGCCTTTGAAAGGCTCGAATGGCTAATACCATAAGGAGAAGAGTTATCAGGTGTCAGGTGTAGCCCATATAAAACTGATTTCAGAGGAAGCTGCTCTCTCCATCCAATATTTAATTCTCTAAGAATGCAGCTCTACTACCTTGTCAATCTACTCATAGTTGATATCATCCCAGAAAAATCAAGATAATACAATATTTTTCTGTTAATTTTGAAAGTATTCTAGATTACCAAACACTTGCAGAAGAGAAGGAACAGTTCATCTACTTCAAAACATACTGGAAGTGACAGCAAGAGCTTGGTGTATAGGTGCTTGGCATTTTAAATGCTTTCCAAGAAAATTCATCCGTTTATGCCTCAGGCTTTTTCAAAAAATACAACCCACTTGCTTGCCGTCTTCATATTTGTTTTTATAATGAGCTTTTTGATTTCATCCCAAGTCTTGATTTTAGAGCCAAGGTTGGGATGTAACATGCTAAGCGTTTGTGTATTTGCTACACAAGAAGTGTTATGGTTCTTATAGCACTTCCTGCTCTGTGTGATGCATTTTTCACTATCTATGGTAAACTTTCAGCTAAAGTCCATAAAGAAAACAGTAACATTATTTTCTGCTGTAAGCTTAATGCCACATACTGTGTGAGGGGAAGCAAAATGAATGACCTGCTGTAGTGTCATACAAAAAGAGAGCTCTCCACAGCATTAACTGCTGGCCAGGGTGAGTGGAGAGAGCTAGCTGGTTCAGATAAATCATCTGTATGATGTTTTGAGCTATGTCTAGTTATGACCAGACTGCTTTTTGATTTTTTTTCCTCTAAATGCTGGTATGAAGAATTTTCCCTGCTAGCTATAGTTCTTCTTCTATATCTGAGCTGAATATCAGCTCATCCAATTCCAATATGTTCCTGACCCTCCCAAATGATGATTGGGTCTAGATGCTGTCATACTGTGAATTTATATTTTAAAGTTCCTTTATGTTTTTCATTCTTTCTATGAATTAAGAAGATAGGGTACAGAGAATCAATCAGTAATGAAAATGTCTAGGAGCAGTGTTATGTTCCAGGTGAGAGTTCCAACAGGAGGTGGGGGCCCCCTTCCATGGGTTCACAGGTCCAGACAGGCTCCTGGTTCAGCATGGGCTCTCCATGGGGTCACAAACTCCGGCACCTCGGGCTATTCCAGCATGGGATCTCCATGGGCTGTGGTGTGGGTATCTCCTCCCCCATGACCCTCCATGAGCTGCGGGGGGACAGCTTGCTTCACCAAACCTCACAGAGCAGAACAGCGTACAGTGAGGGAACTGAGTGATGCCTGGCTGGGGTGGTGGGATAAAATGTCCTTGTGTTTAATGACTGTGTTGCAAAGGGTCTATTCCATGGGACCGTATTCACAGTTTTAGGACCAGTGCTACTTCTGACATTCTCATGATTTAAAAGTTGACTTTTCAACGATTTTTAATGAAAATAATTTTTTTATAGCTAATATATAAAGTCACAAGAAAATGGAAATTATGTAAAAATATCAGTTACTTTAAATCTCAAAATTTAATCATACATTGCATTTTTGTTACAATGGCTAGTTAAATAAATGTGTAGAAACTCATTATAAGGAGAAAGTTGATAACCTGTTAGTGTACTCAGTTTCTGGATTCATAAGGCATTTACATTACATACAACTAGGATGAAAACTGCCAGGCTATGATAAGAAGATAACCCAAACTCTTAAAACCTGATCATACTTTGTTTAGGGAGAATTGAGAAATGGCATTGAGGGAAATTTTGTTTGTAAAATTTACTACATAAATAAACTGCTAAACATTTCATTTAATTGAAATTGAGGGCAAAGAGAAGCAATCCTGATTGAAAAAAATAAAAATGACAAAATGCCTGTTTTCTAACTTATTTAAAACCTGCTTATTAAGTTCTTTATTTCTGTTTTGACTTATTTCAGTGATATATGTATTGTCATAATATGCGTGTGTGTTCTATGACTTATGGCTCTAATTATTCACTGTGAGTTAATTTATTCCATTAATATCTCATTCACGAGAAGAATAGTAAAACCTAAAGAGTGTTGATTTGGATAAATATCTAGCAACAAGACAATTACATGAACATTTTGGAGTTTCACATTTTAAAAATCTTAAGAAATCAACATTTCTTTGATTCTTTAAATGAATGTAATCTAGTGTTTATTTCTCACTGAATCAACTGACTCATTTTTGTGCATTTTTTACTTCCTTTTAGTGAAAAGAAAGACAGCTTTTAAGTGCAAAATTGATTGTTTTATCTGGTTTATAAGTTTGTTGAGTTTGTGTTTGTTTGTTTATTTTGGATTTTATTGTTTTCTTTTGTGTTTTCTTCTTCCTCCTGAGCACAAAGCCTATTAAAAGAACGTTTCTAATGGGCATATTGCAGAAAGAACTCTTACATAAACAGAATAAGACTGCTTTAATTTAATTTTTAAGTCGCAGAGAAAATTTAATACCTTTCAGTCTAAAGGCAATGTGACAGCTGAATATTAATATAAATATCTATAAAAGAAAGTTAGGGAGGAAAAAAAATTAAGCAGTTTCTTATTAATTGGCATAAGCAGTTTTGTTCTAAAGAAATATTAATAGTAAGTTCTTTAAGCAGTTTACAAACAGTTACTGCTTGCTTGCATGTGAGAAGAACTTAAACTAGTTCAGGAATTCAACAGGATATAATTGTATCCAACTATAAAGGGCAAATGAATTTTTGTTTTTGTAAAATAAGGATGTATATATAATCAATTATTAATTTAATTTTCGAAGTATAATAAAAGTGTGAAAACTTCATTTATGAAAGATTTATTTTAGAAAGGTGAGATTTTTCTTCTATTTTTATGGAAGAGTGTACTGGCTACAAGCTATATGAAGAAAATTACCTCAGCCAAAACCAGTACAAAAAAAAGGTACATGACTCTTTTTCTCCAGAATTTTCCTGAATGGTCTCATAAAGGAGAATAAAAAACTATTCATAAATAGAGTGTAAGATACTCTGGATGGATTAATTTTATATTTTTAATAGTTTCTTACTGATAAATTTGAAATGCAAATCCAATTTAAAATAGAAACCAAAGGTTTACTTTAAATTCATGAAAACCACCAAATTCTTAATAGATGCCTAGTATAAATAACATTGATGTGATTAATGCTAGATGAATGCATCTCTTCTGTACCCATAGAATCTGATTTTCTATACATTCTGAGATAATCTTCATGTAATATTATATGTGGAAAAACAGACCTCTCATTTACTAACGTAGACTTGCATCTTTCTTTTCCAGATGACACGAGAGCAGTATATATTAGCAACACAACAGAACAGCCTTCCAAGGACTGAACACCCTCAGTTTTACCCAGTAGGGATTTATGGATGGCGAAAGAGGTGCTTATACTTCTTTGTCCTTCTGCTGTTGGTTACCATGATTGTTAATTTAGCAATGACAATATGGATTTTGAAGGTTATGAATTTCACAGTGGTAAGTATTACAGTAACTTTATGTACCTAATTTCTTCAAGTACCGACTTCTAGTTCTTTTTCTTTTTCCTTTACCGTGTTATATAGAAATCTTATAATTTTGGATGAAAAATCATATGTATCTCTTTGAATGTTAGTTCAGGTATTTATACTTTTTATATATATTCTGCAGTGAGTGGGATGGTGCCCTATCCTGATATTTTTGGTTAATCATATCTTCTGAAATTATATCTAGATCTTAGGTTTTTTTGTTTGTTTGCTTGCCCAGTCCAAGGTGTCATGATGACTGCCCCAAGCATCTTTTGTTTTCTTGTCATCACTGAATAATAAGCAAGAGGAGTTTGCTATATCTGTTCTGTATATTATCTCTCTTAGGAGGGAACTGGGATGGGCAGGTCAGTTTACAGTTCCTTTTATAGCTTTTTTTTGTTTGTATTTTTTTAGAGTTTGTTGACAATTTGGATGTGTTTCACCTAGAACTTAGAGCAGCTGTTTTGGTGTTGGTAGGGGAATAGGTGAGTCTAAAAGACATGTGCTTTAATGAGTCAGTCTCTGGCTGGAATCTTTAATATCAGCAAAGTATTTCAGATGTACGCTTGAAAGAACATCTGTGTTCAATGGAAACTGTGGTAGGAGTGTGTACTAGTTGGCAGCAGAGTAGTGACTTTTTATATATTAAAAGAAAAGATAGAACTCTACACAGTTTAAAGTAGCAGTGTTTCTGCTGGGATCAGTGCAGTGTTTCTCTCCGGATTTTAACCCTCATAATCCATGTTTTGATGTAGTTAGTTATAAATTTCTAATTCCTAGGGTCGTAGCACATTTCTGTTCTCCATTAGTTTATCAGAAATAAAAGAACAGCCAGCAAAAACAGCATAAAACATGTCTAAAATTTTTCTATGTCTCTTGGTGCTCTGTAATGCATTGGATTAATCTGAGACTGTTGTCTGGTGAGACATATTGTGCAAATACATTGATTCTTCTGATTTTTCCACTAGTGGATGAAAATTTTGAATTTATATTCTGACAACAGTATTACTTTAATATTCATGTACAGAAATGTTTGTGAGAATCATTGGGAGGGTTGCCTTTTTTCAGAGGGGCCATTTTTTTTTGGTTCTGTTTTTTCTTTTCTTTTTTTTTTGAGTGCAATGTGCTTTCAAAATAGGACACCCATATATGTTTTTGCTTATAGAATAATTGTTCATTTGTACTGGAAACATATTTAGACATAACTGTTTTAAAAATTTTTTAAAATATAGATGTTTTAAAAAGCACAGAATTTTTCTCTGTGCAGAAGATTGCATTCCAATAGAATATTTGAAAATACTGTTTCCATATCTAGGGATTGTTTGACCTTCCACATTACAAGCTATTATAACACTATCCAGTTTAAATCTTTTCGAATTTGATCATGCAATTTTTGCAACGCAACCGAAAGAGAAATTTAGAAATATTTTTCTTTCCTGCTTGTCAAAGTTTGTTGGAAAGTTAAAAGTTTGTTGTGAATTACTAAATCAGTGCAGGAATCTAGTGCAGAGAACAAACAAATTGTAGCTCTTATAAACACCTTTTCCTTGATCATATTTAAATATAATTTTTAAATTATATTCTGAAGTATGAATTTACTTCTGCAGATTTATGTAATAGTAATCTTCTACTGTGAGTAGTTAGTATTCACATTGAAATCTCTGTAAACATTCAAAAAATTCATAGCTAGAAGATTGTCATGTTAAAAGTTGAGTAACATCTTCATGCTTATGTTCTCACTTGCACATTTCAGCATGAGTGGGAAATTTGTATTAAGTCTGAAAGAGTCACGTTTTTAGGGGCAGATATTTGAGAGTAAAGTAATTTAGTTTTTGAACCTAAAGTTCATGTATTTAAAAAGGCATAATATATATATATAAGATATATGAAATATATATGTATTTCTTCCATGTGCATGTATATATGTACAGATAGATATAAACTAAGAAATTTTATTTGGATAACTGGACAGTGATAGGAAATCAGAAGTGTAGCTAGAAACCTAAAAATTGTTTGCTCAAAAGAGGAATATAGCCATGATAAAAATAATTGCTGAAGTTGGACTGCTTTGACATTTTGACGTTATCTTAAATGATTTCCTGTTTTAGCATAAGCCAATGTTGAGCATTCTATAAAGACAATAGTAATTGCAACACTTCAAGGGGTCATGAAGAGCCAGGTCATGGCTTGTCATTGCTGTCTGACAATTGCAACACTGTTAATTTTTATTAGCTGTTGACTTTCTATTTTTAACTGTAAAGCTACAGCCCCTGACAATTTGGCATAATAAAAGCCTTTCTGTGATCAAGTTTCTAGTTGGAAAAGTTTTCTGAATATGTTGACCTTGCACATAAAAGTCACATTCTGAATCTGAGCCAGTTATCCCCTGCTCTTTTATACTCAGAGAGGAGAAATAGGGTCTCCTGTAAGGCATTAATCTCAGTAAGATTGGCAACTGACGTGAACTTTTCTTAAGGAGGAATGTTGAATAGCTTATCAAAGAAGTATTTTTTTAAAGAATGCTTTATTTGCAGTTGTGTAAAAATGTAGTACAGGTAAGCCGTGCAAGTCTCCTGTTACCAGATTATGTAATATGACTAGGAAACATAGTGAAATGTTCAGGGAAACAATCTCTTCTTCCAGTGTACAAGGTAAGAAATTTGAAAGGTAAATACAAATTACAAATAATTGCCCTGCTATACAATATGTATCAGATGAGAAAAACTAAAAGTAATTAATATCTGTGTAGCAGGAATATTAGAAGGAGGAATCATAGATGTAGTAATAGTTTTTGAAAGATATTTTCCCACAGGTATCTTAGTCTCACTGTCTTTAATATCTAGTCGAGCTCTGTTACCTCAGTGTTCAATTAACTTTTAGAATGACGTGGCCAAGAAGGCCAATGGCATCTTGGTCTGTATCAAGAATAGTGTGGCCAGTAGGACGTGGAACATGATTATCCCTCTGTATTCGGCGCTGGTGAGGTACCACCTCAAGTACTGTGTCCAGTTTTGGGCCCCTCACTTCTAATAGGATATTGAGGTGTTGGAACATGTCCAGAGACAAGCAACACAACTGGCAAATGGTCTAGAAAACATGTCTCATGAGGAGTGGCTGAGGGAGCTGGGGGTGTTAGCCTGGAGGAGGCTCAGGAGGAACATCATTGCTCTCTAAAACTGCCTGAAAGGAGACTGTAGTGAGATGGGGGTTGTTTTCTTCTGCCATGTCTCAAATGAAAGGATGAGAAGAAATGGCCTTAAGATGTGCCAGGGATTGGACGTTAGAATTTTTTTTTTCCACAGAAAAAGTAGTTAGGCATTGAAATAAGTTGCCCAGGCAAGGTGTGAAGTCATCATCTCTGGAACTGTTCAAGGGGCATCTCTATGTGGCAACTGGGGATATGGTTTAGAGATGGTCATGGTGGTACTGGGTTGAGAGTTGGACTGGATGATCTTTAAGGTCTGATTTCCAAAGGGCACATGCAAAACATTTTGGAAAAATCAAGCCGGGAACTAAAATCTGTAACTTTTGTCAGTATATAAAATAATAATCTTGGGGGACTTGAGTTTCAAGGAACATTTATAATTTCCTTTCCTTATACTAACCTTGGCATGGTTCACAGGCTACCCCATGGAAACGTCTGTCTTTCACTTCCCATCAGGATGTAATTACCTCTCATTTAGTCTGTTACACGTGTTTAATGAAGCACAAGCTGTTAGTTATGTTTTTCTGTCTGTACAATTACTATATTAGGGATTTCAAGAAGGATGGGACGTTCAAGTTATGACTTGGTAACAGAGCCACAGGGTAAAATGTTTTTGTGTTTATAACATCCTGGTTATTTCACATATGTAATGTATATGAATTTTAAAGGCTTGTGAGGAAAGAAACATTTTTTTACTGTGCCTGCATTCTTGTTATCCTGTATTTACATGGACCACAGCATAGGTAATTAGCTAATTTTTTTTATTTTTAAGGTTCTAATCACTTGAGCATTATTCTCTGATACAATTTTTATTTTGTATCATCTTTAAGTTATTCTAACCTCAACAGAACTATAATTTTTTATAATTTATTCTTCATATAGCTGTTAGTGAATAAAGTATATTGACACTCTGTCAATCTGATTAATTACTTTGTAAAAGAGATTTACTATATATTTTTATTACTAACCAGATACCAATGTAGCAATACATGACTGAAAGTTTTCTGCACATATTTCAAATTAGCTTTAAAAAAGGGAATTCAAAGTATTCCCCTTATTGTTTGACATGACATTGTGAAATACATGAAGTAATCGGCATAGAAGCCTAGGTCCAGCTCTTGGTGGGAGAGGCATTTAATAACCACTCATTTATACATTTTCTAATATGTGTACAATTGACATTGATATTGACACTTACTTAATATGATGTTGTTCCATTGCTTATTACATTACATTGAAGTCTGGAGTTTACTAAAGCTGACAAAATGGTGGTGTAAGAAGAAATGCTCATGTGAACCCCTTTAGTTCTTAGATCTCTCTTTGTGCCCTGTGACAGCCACATAGCACCAAGTTGTTTTACTGGTTTTGGTTGTGTGTCTGGTTTTGTGTGTCTTCATGTTCTGATTACCCCTAGGAATCCATATATGAAAAGACATTTTGTGACCCCCTGTAAGAATGCAGGCACCTATTTCAGATGTTTTCTCTTGCTGTAGTCTCTGGCAGTGCTGCAGCCAGTTTTGGCTGCTGTCGTGACACAGTGTTGCATATATTGATCCGCGTTAAACTCCTCTTGCCAGCACTACCATGGAAATTACTTCTAAGATCAGGAACCAGACAGCTTATGATCTGGGTAGAGACAGTTGTTTCTCCAGGGAATCTGAGCAGCTCTTTAGCTGCAGACATAGGCAGGGTGTAGAGGGCAGTTTGAATTTCCTGGCTATCGAACGCAGGTGCCTCGTGTCCCCAGCTGAGCGTACTGTCACTGCTGGCTGCCTAGCTCAGAGTCACGCTGTAGGGACAGCAGCTGGTTTGCAGGTGGGATGTCTGCCTGAATATACACAAGCCAAGTAAACGTGGTTTCTTTGTTATGTGACAGCATATATAATAAGGCACTAATATGCAGCCATTGATTCCTCCCTGTTTGCGTCGTTACAGATTATCCCTATCTTCCTTTACAAGTTTCAATTTTTTTTACTACTGGAAACTCTCAGATCTGCAAAAATTTAATTATTAATTATAATATTATATTAAATTTACTTATACAGACCAGTAAACACAATATATTGTCCTGGGTTTTGGTTGATGTGCAAGAATGTGGAAATCTTTCAAATATTTAACTTTCTGTGTTGGGACACACACATATTTCTGATCTTAATATCCAATATGGAGACAATACTCATAATTTCTTTAAAAGTACAATTTATCCATTAAATTTATAATTTATACTTAAATTTTTAGTGGTACAGAAATAAAGCAGCTGTGTTCAATGTTTTAATGTAGACGTAGACCAAACTGTCTTGGTATACTGAAGAAAAACAAAATTTATTTGTGCAACTATACTGTAATAGCTATTATCCATTTCTCAACAAACATGACAGTGACATGGAAAGTTCAGTTCCTAAGATCCTTTGGCCACCCATACATCTTTATTTGATGGTCAAAACAGTATTTGGTTATCAGTTCAGCTGGTTCTGCTGATCTATGTGATGAAGAGAGTGTTTTCCCATAACAACTAATACAATTTCAACTAGTACTAAGGCAAGGATCTTTCCCATTTCTTAGCTAATCTTTGAGACACATCCAATTTGGAGCTGGTTGGCATTTCAAATTTATGAAATTCTGTAATTGTTGTACTTATCTCAAAAATAATTTTTTTGTTCGGCAAACAGAAAACTTCCTTCATTTGACAAAGACAGCAGTTTTTTATTACATTTTGAATAAATACGAATAGCAGCAGTTGATGTATATTTAAAAAATATATTCTGTCACATCTGCAGATTTAATTTACTTCAATGGCAATAATTTATTGTCAATAATTTATTTAAAACTGTAAATTATCTCATTTTTAAAACTTGTTATCTATTAACTAGGTAGAAAACTATTTCTCTAGATCCATCAGTATTTTAGCTTTCAAGAACATTATGTTCTGTTTTGAGATGAATGCAAGAAAGATTTTGTTTCCCTTTTTTTTGATTTTTGTAGTGACACAGTTCCAGTTCAGAGCAGGCAATATCATTATTTATTAATGATTAAGAGACTTAGTCAAGATATGAGAGACCAAGGTTCGAATTGTCTCCAGTGTAGATCGTGTTCCAGATAAGTGTTTTACCCATAAGTTATTAGTCCTTCTGATTTCTGATATTTCTTTTTAATAGATACATGACATCTGTCTTACTATTTCTTAATCTCAAACATTACATATCATCCTTGTAACAAATTTTATTGAAAATGCCGATGAAATGGCTGTATTCCTCAGGAATAATGGCTGTATTCCTCAGGAATATTTTCTTCACAGATTTATAATTATTTTGAAAGTTTGACTTATACGTTATTTGAAAAAAAAATGTTTAGAAAATCTTCAGCCAGCTAAAATGAGTAACAGAAACCAGATGTGTGCACATGCACATGTATACATATATGCACAAAGTGTCATTTATTTAACTATGTCCTCATATCCTTATGGTACACTGGAAATCAGAAATTTCAGCTTCTTGAATGAACCTGTCAGCTCCATGAATAATTCAAAAACTTACTCATAGAATGTCAGCAAATTAATCTTTCTGTGAGTTAATTTTGCTTGGACGTTTTTATCCCATATTTTAACATTCATGTAAAAGCACAACTTTATAGAGCTGGAGGGTATTTTGTAAAACTTGTGTCCTTTTTCATTTTCAGTGCAGTAGGTAGGAATGAACTGATCTATTCTTATTTTTACTCCCTTTTTTCTCAAGCATTTCACATCTTTGCTGTCCTGAACACAATGAAAAATTCATTTTAAGTATTTCTAGTACCATTCCTCTAAATAATTTTTTATCTCATCTTGTATATATACCTCCTGTATTGTATACCACCTTTCCTAGCCCTTGTAGGGAGGAAAAAAATCAGTGTCAGTGCAAGTATGCTGTAAGTTTACTTGATTATACAGTAATTAAGATAAAATCTGTTGTGTCACAGTGGAAAGGAGACTAATCTGGTGTCAAGTTTGTGATACATAAAGAAACCCCTTGCATGAACATTCAAGCCACTGTTACTCATATTTGGTTAGGTATTTTATAGAACTGGGCATCTCATGGAAAGATATCTTTCAGCAAAAAGTAAGAAGGTATGTTTCAAACCTATTTGATAACACTTCTCAGCAAACATTAACTCCCTTGCTTTAATGTGCAGGTTACATTATTGATTCTGTGTGGCTGAATGCAGATCTTAAATTATTTATTTTATTTCTGAGACATACATCTGTACATTTTGGGGTTTGTTTTTACAAATGATCTCTGATGAAGAAAGAATGGGATAAAACTAATTTTTCATTTTTACATTTGTTTGGTCATTCAGATTTAGTGGCAGAGTACCAGTAAAGTTCCCTATAAAAAAAGGAAATAAATATGTTGCACCCTATGAAGTCTTACAAAAATGTGATTTAATTAACTGTAGAAAAAATTAATCTATTTACACAATTGTTTAAGCACTTTCAACCTGACCTTACCGTGGCTTTGGAAAAATTGTACTGTAGTATCCAGGTCTTGACTTCCTAGGGAAAACTGCGTATAAAATAATGTTTTCTTTGCAGACATGCATTGAGAACATAAAGAGTCATTTGCCTGTCCAAGGTCACTTCTTGCTCATTTGTCTCATTGCTTTAGATTTGTTTCATTAAGTCTCAGGACTGACTAAAAACCAGCTTAAGGGACACAGATATAACTTGTGCCTTTATGCCGTGTGAGCTGACCAGCATTTCAAAGGCAGCTTGCCCCATGTTTCAAAATGTGGATGGCTACATCTTCTGCCATTCACTGGAGTGATTCTGGTAGTGCATTAAACCATGACTGGTGCAACCTCTTACAAGGGTCTGAACATCCTAAAAAAGACACAGACCTTGGCTATAGAATGTACAGAAGAGAGGAACAACAGCTTGAATTCATGTGATAGGTTAGATGCAAATGTGTATATACATATGTGTGTGTATATATATATATTCAGTTTGCGGACATTTGCCTTCTATGAAATAATCATGTGTTTAAGCTGAGTGAACAATGTTTGCTAGATAGCTTATTCTTAATCATTCACTGTGTAAATAGGCTGGAACAAGTATCTCAGAAATTTTTTTTTCAAATATTGACTTTCATGAAAATAGAATTAACTTAATTTCCAGTATAGACTCTCTCTTTCCTTTCCATGTGTATTCTAGCATGACATTAGTGTTTGTAGAAAATGAGATTTTCAAGAGAATATTATATAAATATAATTTTGAATTCTTAAAGGTTTATCAAGTAAGATAGTTCTGACACTTATATTTGTCCAAGTGCATAGCTTGATAGCAGATACTAGAAGAATGTTTTTGATGTGCAGTCATTTTTAATGAGGGGGAAAAAGAAGGAAAAAATTAACTTTGTATACTAGGGTTCATGAAAATAATCAACAGAAAGTCATGGAAAGAAAAGAAAGGTAATCCATCAGCTTGTTTGTCTCAAGAGGAGTGACTAAATCAGACTGAGTTAATTTTATGCTTCAGGCCAAGCAGTAATATTTTATAAGTTTATTTAGCATTGATTAGAGATATATCAAACCACTTGAACAAACTTTAGTTACTTAAAAGCACCAACAGTCTGTATGAATAATGAAATGTTTCATTCTTATTTCCTTTCTATTATTGGGATGACTTATCTGAGTATAGACTTCAATAAAAAATTACGTTCTCTGCTTGGAATCCTCCTTTTATTTGTACGAATCTTCCATCTTGAAATAAATACAAGTCTGTGTACAGGAGCAGAATGTACTTATGTAAATCTAGCCTAAATTAGACCTAGTACATTTAGGAATTATAATAAAAAAGAAACAGGAAGATAAGATTGAATACGTACTGATAAATGTCTTACATGGCGGAGTATTTCCTCTTATTTCTTATAAGTCAGGATATTAAATGTGTGGTTGGAATCCAAGGCAGGATTAAATGATGAATCAAATATTTCACTGAAGCAGAAGCAAAGACAATTTTTTTTTAATAAAAAATGTGACTAAGGTGTTTGTCCTGCCACAAATAAGGAGAAAAATATCAAGACTTTAACCCAAAAGATACAACACTGATGGGGGTCTCTTATTTATGCCTGAGAAACATATTTCACTATACTGCTAGGTACAATCAAGGAATAAAAAACTAGAAATCCAATAAAAGCAGATTGTAAATGATATTGCCAGAGCCAATGTAGAAGTAGTGGAAATAACACAAGAAGTTAATACATAGTCCTAAACCTCTTAATCAGAATATAAATTTGGCTGCCTTTTCTGGAAAAGCCTGGTCCATCAGAGCTTGTCCAATGATTTGTTATTCAGGCACCATGGTGCATACCCTGTCTGTCACACCAGTGTCCATCAGACAGTAACGTAGTCCTCACCATTTCACTGTGGCATTCAGTTACATACAGATTGTGCACAACCTTGTCTAGGATCTTAAGAGTTTTGAACTTATTGCATCTTACAAAGCAAAACCCCAAAAAACCTCAGATACATATTTTTATGTCTCTAATAATGAAATGTGAGTTTCTGTGATGCAAAATTACAATCTATACAATTGTTTTAATCATAGATCTTCCTTTTCTCTCACATCATTGACATCTGTTTATACAGCAGAGCAACATCAAGAAATGTTTTCCCAAAGAGAAATTTCTAATTACTGTGTTTACTTTTCATATTATCTTCAAGGCTCTGGTTTGTAACAGTGAGGATGTGCAAGAGGCTAACAGATTTCTGTCTACATCAACAAAAAACAAAAACTGAAATAAGTATAATAAAAACACAATATGAATTAATACATATTAATATTGAGTTTTTCAAATTTTAACACATCTTTCTTCTCATATACTGGGATGGCACAAGTCAAAAAACGAAAAACAATTCTTTTTATAGAATGAAAATAAAAATTGCTATCCTTCTCTCCTCTGCTCAGTTGAGATGATATTTTAATACTCAGGGTAGATGAAAGATGGAAAGATAGATAGAAATTTAAAAAATATATACTTGGTAATCTTCAAATAATTCTTCTACGACATCTTTTAGAGATGGAGCTCTTTCTCATTTCCTCCATTGTGTTCAGGAGTATACAACTCTTATAAGTCATCTTTCTGTGTCTGGTCATGCTACACAGAAGTAACAGGGGAGACAAATATCTTTGTTATATTTATTGGATGAACAAGTAATCTGAAAGACACTTATTTTAAATAGTTTTTGTCACATACTCTAGCATTTTTACAAAAGATGGTAATCATTATTAAAAAATGTGTTCATTTTTTATGGTAGTCAATTTAAAATTGTATGATTCAAACAATTAATGAAAATAAATTTGACTGGGGATTTGTTCTCCAGAGTGATTGATATAGGCTTATGTGTATATAAACATCCAAACTTATTCTTTCTCAAGAGGGATGTAAACTATTTACATTTTAATTTCTTGATGGTTCTAATGTTTTGTTTTTGGTTCTTCAGTAATTAAAATGCTAACTATAAAGTGAGAGGTTTGATTTTTACACTTTGTTCTAAGTCATCTTGCTCTTACTTTTAAATTTCATAAATGATTTGCAAAGTGATTTAAATTAAACCCTATCTTCAGGATGCTATTATGGAAATCCTTTTATCATGATTGCAAAAAGCTCACACTCTTTTGTGGTACCTAAGCAGGACCTGTTGTTGGACAGGAAAAAAGGGCAGAGTATGGCAACACAAAACACTCTGGCAGATATAAAACTTTGGGGGAATATGCTTGCTATAACCCTCATGTCACTTTTGATATTAAGCAGGAGTGTTCTGGTCTGCAGTTCTCAATATGAGCTGTGGAAAAATAAATATCCTGTTATGACTTATCTGAGCTTCTATCTAACTGTCAAAGGGCTGTTATACTTCTGTTTTAAGATTTAATAAAGCTGTAACCTGGAGCTCGCTGAAGGTTAACAAAGCATTTACTTTCAAGAAAATAAAATTCAATGGCAGATAAAGGCATTTATTACTGTAAAAATAAAAAAATAGTTTTTGTTGTCTGAAATGAAACATTAATGGATTTTGGATTCATGGTGTGTGTGAATAAAATTACTCCAGATATCCTAAGGTTCAGGTGAAATCTGAGTCACATGTAAAGTCAAAGTACAATAAAACACCTGATAATTCTTAAACATTCTTAAAAATTCTGAACACACTTAAACCACTCCTTCAGTCAAAATGAAAATAAGTATAGATTGTACAATAGGACACAGTTTAATCACAGGTTCTCAAAAGTATAAGCTCAGCTGAAATATTATGCAGACTACTACTATTTGTTGACAGAAGATCTCAGGAGATGATCTAACTAGTCCAGTCATATAAGTATTTCACAATATTCTTTTCTACTTAACTGACATTTATTAGTAGAGTATTACTGAATATTCAATTATCTCACAGTATATAAACTTGCACACATAAAAAAGGATAATCCTAAATAATTATTTTACATCAAGTAATCTTTCTGTGTTACAGAGAACATTTCCAAAACCTTACTTGACAACTTTGTAGTTTACTGGGCATTAAAACCTCTCACTGCCCGGTAGTGTACTCTGTTGAATGTGATTAGAAATATTTCTATAAACTTTTTCACACTTCTGTGTGGTATTTTTGTATGCTTTAACACTTGGTATTATATTTATACGTGCAATCTAAAAGATTCAAGTGTCAGGTTAGCAGTTAATGGCTGGGTTTTCAAAAGTAATTGGAACTCAACCTTAACAGGATGTATGTTATTTGAAATATGCCATCCTGCACAGCTTTACGCCTGTTGCTGTTGTAAGACACCCTCTGGATCCATTCTATGGGAAATATTTCCTTATTGAGCACAGTATTTTTGTGTGTCGTACAGATGTTTAGTATGCTGGGTGGACTCTGGAAATCAACAGCTAAATAAATAAATACTTGCTATAAAGGGTGTTGAAGAGCAGTATGCTCATTCAGGCTCTAAAACCTCAAGGCATGATGCTGGAAGTATTCTCACAAAGGTGGAGCAGTAAAGTGTGCAAAGAATTTCTGTGACTGGGCAGGACAGTGAAGATCAGTAATTGTACATTAGAGGTGTATGTGAGACACACAAGTCTTTCACCTTCCTTTTCGTTTAGTGACCATTAGAAGTACCAATTCCAGGACAAGTCCAGGAAAACAAGGCAGTTAGGAAAAGGCACCCATAGAGTGGGGAAGACAGCTGAACATGAGCTGCAGGGAAGAGACAGCTGTTCAGGCCACAGAAGGAACATTCTATGGTGGGTTGCCACTTGGATGGAGAGGAGTTGTGAAAAGTTGGGGAAAAGTGTTACTCTGACAGCATCATCTGTAGTTAATTTGTGGAGAACTTCACCACATGAGGTGGATGTTTAAAAATTGATGGATGTTTGAAAATTGAATGGGTAAATATATGGAAGGAAAATGTACCAAAAAAAAAAAAAAAAAAAAAAGTCCTGTATCTGAATATCCTGTTTTAATATTTGTGTGTTTGGTGCTATTGGAAATGAGGTATTGGGGTTGACTTTTGGTCTCACCCAGAATGGCCATTCTTATGATTTTATGAAAGCAGGCCTGAGGACATGATTCTCAGTTTATAAATTATATTGATAAACCAGTGATTTGTATTTTGTATTTCAATGCATCACAGTGTGCAGTCAAACTAGGAATTTAAGGATCACATTTAGTCAATAGATATAAGTGGTTTAGTGTTAATCCCAGGAAATTAGAAATTATTTAAGATCTTTACTTCCTCCTGTAAATGGGTAAGAAAATAAAGGGGTAGGCTGAGTAGCAGTGTTGTAGCACAGCAGAACAAAACTAAACTGGTATCTTGTCAAACTAAATTCTGGATTTGGATCTGTAAATTATTGCTCTCCATCATAAAAGAGTGACTTCATTTACTAAACTATTTCCAAGCAATGTCTGCTTTCATATAATTTTGCAAACAGTTTAAGATCAATTCTGAAGAGATGGTAAAAAGAACTATGCAAGCTATTGGAATAACAGTTTATTAATATGTTTCGGATATTTTTAAAGTAAGAATTTCAAAGAGGTTTTTTCCATCACATTTACAAATTTAACTATGTTTGTATTGGTTGTATAAATTCTGGGAAAAACCCCATCAGAATGTCTTGTATAGAAAACATTGAAGAGTTGTTTCAGTTTTTGCCCCTGGCTTCAGATAATACCTTAGGCAACGCAGTGTTACACTTGTATAAATTTGTCAAGCAAAATGTTATAGATGTTATTTTATAAATACTTTTTTCAGTTTAATAGAATGGATGAAACTCGCTTCAAATTACTAATAAAACAATCCATATACCTAGAGTAATTTCTGTGCTTATTCTCAGATCTCTCTCTGTCCCTCTGCAAAATCTACAAGGAAGAGGCCACTATAGCTGAGATCACGTAGATTTACTTTTTAAAAAAATTTCTTAGTTGCTGTTTATGACAGCAATGTAGAGAAGCAAACGCATGTTTCGGCTATCTCTATCTTCCTAGAATTCATTAGGGGTCTGTTCCATTCCAGTGAATGCATACAAGCCCTTGTGTTTCCATAGGTGTGTATAAAACACACACCTCTGTACAGGCACCCATGCCAATCACAGACAGCCTTTCTTATGCTGGCTGCATTTCACTGCTCATCTGTTGTCTGCCCTCTGACCTTGATCAAGTCAATGTACAAGCAAGGATACCCAGAAGCTTGTATATTCAAATATGAATATATGGACTTTAGGATCTAGCTACAGGAAGATCATATAATGAGTGTTTTAATTGACTTTGCCCATGTGATTGGAGATGATTAATCTCTTTAAAATGGAGTATCATCACAGAATGCTAGAATATTTTCCATATGTTAGTTAGTTAGTTAGTTTAGTTAGTTTTGAAACTAACCATATTTGAAGAAAAGCACACCTCCAATAATTTTTTAATAGAATGGCAGTTTTTATTTGACTATCAGCTGAAGGAAATGAAATTGACAGATTGACACAGCAGGTTTAGGTATGGTGCCAGTATTACTGATACCTGAGGTGGTCATTTTCCCAAACTACCTAGAAACTAAAACACTCAGTGTAAGAGACAAAACAACCTTTCCAATTTAAATTTAATGTAAAGTGAAAGCAGAAAAGCCTTGCATATTTTCAGTAAGTCTTTTTTTGTTATTTGACAAAAATGGTCTTTATATTGAGTGCTCCCACATTCTCCTGTTTTTCATTAGATTTCCTTGCGAAGCAAAACAAATCTGTATGTCAGTATAAAAGCAGACTTCTGAGGTCTATCAAATTTTTAGAAGTACACAAGTCAGCAAAAACGTCATGAATCTTCAGGTAATGACATAATAAAAAACAGTTTTATTTTTTTCACTTTTATAAGTGAATCATAGAATTATCATACATAGAATGGTTTGGATTGGAAGGGGACCTCGATCATCTAGTTCCAGTCCCACTGCCATGGCAGGGGCACATTCAACTCGACCAGGTTGCTCAAAGCCCCATCCAGCCTGGCCTTGAACAGGGATGAGGCATTCACAGCTTCTCTGGGCAACCTGTTCCAGTGCCTCACAACCCTCATAGAAAAGAGTTTTTCCCTAATTCCTAATCTAAACCTACTCTCCTTCAGTTTGAACCCATTTCCCTTTGTTCTTTCACTACAGAATATTCTCTCACCATCTTTCCTAAAGGTTCTGTTCAGATACTGGAAGGATGCAATTAGGTCATCCTGAAGCCTTCACTTTTCCAGGCTGAACAATCCCAATTCTCTCAGCCTTTCCTCGTAGGAGAGGTGTTCCCTCCCTCTGATCTACTTGGTGCCCCTCCTCTGGACCAAGTGTTAACTCTGTTCCTTTTTTTTCCCCAATCCATTGTCTTCATCACTATCACTCGTGGTTATCAAATCACCCCATGTGGTTATCACCATGTAACTGATATTACTTGCATGTTACTTTAACGTAGTCACATTGCAGTGATGAGCATGAGGACAGAAACTCCAAGAAATAAAATCCTTTAACTACTCTAATTTTGTGTGAGTGGAATTACTATATTATTATTATATAGCTGTACTTCAGAATTGGTTGTATATATTTGAATTTCCTCATGATGGAAAGTGAAAGCTTAGGGGTGTAGAGGAAAGGATGTATAGGCAAGGGAAGAAGAAATAGGAGGTACAACAAAGGCCTAATCAAATACGGTAAAATTATGAGATTAAAAAAGGATTATGAGATGGAAAAATTGAAAAAAGAAAAAAAGCCATTTATGTTTCATGTAAAAGAGGTTTCTTTGCTAATAGATGTATTAGCTGCAGGCAGCAATAAGTTTTAAAAATTAAAAACAATACATAATTTTTAGATCACTAAAATTAAAATGGTGACAGCACTAGCAGATATGATATATTGCAAAGAAGTATTCTAGTCTTCTGAATAAATCATTGGACAAGGACTCTGAAACTCAGAGTTTGATTTTCAGCACTCTTTGCAGTTGCCTAACTGTGAATATCAGTGATTTATTACTTCTAAATGAAAGTTGTTGGAAAACCAGCTTGAATGAGAGCAGCATCCCTGAGAAGGATGTGGGGATTCTGGTGGATGAGAAGTTTGATGTGACCCATCAGGATGCAGCTCAGAGAGCCAACTGTAGCCTGAGCTGCATGAAAAGAAACGAGGCCAGCAGGTTGAGAGAAGTGATTCTCTCCCCCCACTCTGCTCTTGTGAGACCCCATCTGGATAATTGGTACAAGTATCTAATTTTTTTTGTTTGTTTCCTGGATTTTGTCATTCTTGCTAGTAATACACTCTCTTTAAATAGACATGAAAAGCTTTTATGTTAGTAATGAGCTTAATTATGGAAACCAGCTGTTTTAATACATAGTTTTGGAAAGGAAAGGAAAAGGAAATGAAAGTCAAGAAAAAATTGTGGATAGAAGAAGCAACAGAAAAAAGACAGAAAAGAGAAAAAAAATACATGAAAATCAGGACAAAACTAACAACTGTACTCATTCTTTTTAAGTGTGCAGAAGTACGCAAATTTTACAAGGACAGAGGTGCACTCTGAAGTATACCTAAAACTAGGTTCTTAGAGTGATTCTGGAATTTTATTCATGTGAAACTATACTGAATACACTTTATTACCTTTCAGTGGAAATAGGCAGTCAGTTTATTTTCTCTGAAAATCTTTGATAGAGGAACTATAAATCTATGCTTAAAAATTGTGATTACCTTTCACATCACTGGAAAATAAATTCTAGCATATTGACAATACCAGCAAGGTGTTATTTATGCAGGTGTGTGTTTTTACAGTGCCACTACAGATGCAGCACGTGTATGTTAGCAGAGGCACAAAGTACATGGCACATTCCTTTTTTGTATGATTTATAGGTTTAAATGTATCTTGAAATATTTAAGTATGCTAAAAATGCTTGAATATCTAGTAGGTACTCATTAGTTGTCCCTTTATTACTTTCTTCAATTAATGGAGGTCTATAAATTTTATATTAATTTAGAAATGCTTTTGGCCTCTAACGATTATGATCTTTTGTGATGTGGTAGTGACATTAAATAAACACAATTGCTGGATGCTGGAATTCTTTTAGAAATATTTATTACTTACAATAAAACTGTCTCTAAACTCTATAATGATACTATAAAAATTACAGTACCAGGAGAGAGAGGTCTTTAGCAAGAAGTGGTTTCAGGCTCATACTAAGGCAGAGCAATACAGGTCGAGTCTTGCAAATGAGAGAAGAGGAAGGAAGAAAAGGAAGGAAAGAGAGAGAAAGGAAAAAAAAACAACATCTCTTCAATGCAAATTACATTGGCAGTTTCTAGTTGTTGATTGGAGACTCATTAGCTGGATATAGGTAGCTAAATAAGCTCTAAAGATTATAACTGGTGAGACAAAATATAGATAAAAGTTGATGGATTAGCATAGAATTATTGATGCTGACAGCCCTGTGTTTTTCAGGGAAACATTGGTGTGAAGTTAGGAACAGATGCTGAAAAATATGGCACATCTGATTTCATGCTGCTTGTGCAAGCTGACCCCTGGCATTGTGGAAGAGGTCAAAAGATTTCTGAAATTGTATTGAACAGGGACTGTGGACATGGAGCTCGACAGCTTAAATCAGGTGTGTGTTTTGCCTTTCAGCAACTATCTGATGATCATGGGTTTAAATAAAATCTAAGGCTCAGTAGAGAATTCCCAAAACACTAGTTGTTGTAGAATTTTGCAGCTGTTAAAGATGTTTTATATAATATGTCATAATTTATTCCTGATCTATTTTTATTTTCTTCATTTGAAAGGTAGAAACTATTATTGAAATTTATTCTCTCTACTGAAAATTGATTTCAACAAAGCGACTTGTAATGCATTGTTTAGGAAAGGATATACAGAACTAAACTATGAGCTAGCTAGAATTACATTTATTACTCAAAGTACTATATTTTTTTTTAATTGCATAGGAAAAATGATGATTCACCCAAACAAAGATACAGATTTCATTTAAAACGTAAATAACTGTTCTCTCTGTCCTGATAATCTATATGCTGATTTTTAAGATTTAAATACTGTTACTTCACCAAACTTTCTGCTTTTTAGAATCTAGCTGTTAAAAGACATTTGTCTCTAGCTACTTTCTTTCATGCACTTTTGCTACAGAATAATTAGTCAGTAGATGATGATTTCAATGTCATATTAGTTTAGAATTATGGGAGATTATGAGAAACTGCAGGTGAATTAAACACACTAAAGTGTTGAGTATCACAACTTTAGACATAGTTTCACATGTGTAGATGTGTAACAAACATGTACTAGCTGAGCTGCTCAGACTCAGAAATAGGGTTTTTCTTGATATTTTGAGGAATAATCTGCTGAAAATATATTACAGCTGAGTCAATAAACATGTCTCCTAAATTTGTTTTCAGTATAAGCAAAATATAATAAACAATAAAGAATAAAATATTAATAGATGAATGCAATCTGAATAGGCATGATAGAGATTTTATGAATGATCTTCTTGAAACAAGCTATAGGAACACCTGACATGAGTGGAACCAAAATTTTGTTCTGGACTGGGAACATCAGCATGTAGGAAATGACTGTTACCTTTTGCAAAGGATTCAGTCAGCCTTTCTGTCTCAGAGAGGTTAAAAATCTGGATGGGGTGACAAACATTCATTGTTTGAAAATGTTATTTATTTACACAGATTTATAAATAAAAAAGTTAATTAGGTAATAAAAAGTATTCACATAGAACAACAAAAATTTTACTATTTTGTATACAATCCAAGGCAGTAAATATAATGGAATGGTACAAAACTCCTGTTTAATATTAATTTTTTATCACAGATGGCTAAATTCATGCCTGATGATTTAGTTTATGATAATTATTTTAAAAATTGTGATGCAGTATTACTGCTTTGGATATACATTGAGTACTTGCTGGAAAAGGTAAAACTACTTTTTCAAAGTCTGCAATATTTATTTCAGAACCCTTCACAATGATCCAAATAAGAACAATATGCATGCTTAGGAAAGGACTATAGTTTTTTTCTTGTGAAATTTCCAGCATCTAATGAGGGCATCTTGTTAATGGAAGTAGTTTCGTGCTTTTGACTGTGTACTTCGTTAACACATTATGGGTATGCATGAGCATGGTGATGAAAAATCCTGTCTAGTTATGGGAAAATTGATGCATATTAAGCACATTTCATGGGGCTGTTTTTTTAATTTTATTTTTTGCCAAAATGTCTGGGATTTGAGGGCATTGAAAATCAGGCGATTTGCGGCACTCTGTTGTGTTCTTAAAATCTACTAGCACATCCTCTTTTGGAATAGCTGTTCTTATCAATACAAACATATTAGGACAAAACCAATATATATTACTAATCAAAAAAACTCTTCTTAATTCAAATCACTCAGCTTCTGCTCTTTATATGCTCCACCTTCTTAATGCTGAAGTGAGGCAAGAACAGGTACTTTCAGTGGCTCAATCTTAATTTAACTTTATAGACTATGGATTATGACATACCTTGTCCTTTAACTGTCAGTTGGCTAAAGTTATATATTGCAAAATATTTGTTAATTTTCTAATGAAAAAAAAAGATTTTTTTCAATAAGAAAAATATATTCTCCCATTGTACAGGGAGAATATTGTATATATTTTATAATTAGTGTCATTCTTACATATGCACCAGAGAATGTAAAATACATTGTACAGTTATCAAAGGGAAATGTTGTTTATCAGATCAGATACTCAGATACTCCATTTTTCAAAATAAATTCATATGGACAATACAGAACAGAAAATCTCAGTGAACAATGGGAAAACACTTTTCCCAAAATGGTTATTCTATTTCTGACCTTTTTTCTGCTCCCTAATTCTCAATGGAAACTTGCAAAATATCTCCAGCAAATAAGTCTTGGAACTAAAGCTAGCAGCAGTAAAAACACGGAAAGAATGAACGGAGTGAAAATACTGGGTTTGTGATACATTATAATTTTCCTCACATCTCCATCTCAGATGACCCTTCATTTTCCGTAGGTAATAGATAGCTTTCTCTCTCTTGCTGTTTCTCCCAAGATTATTCCTTTGCTAATAACTTCTCCTCTGCATGGGTGCCAACTACACTTATCTCTCACATTACCTAGCCAATTAATGTAATTAAGTTAGAGTCAAAGCAGTTGTATTCAATTTGGGCTTGCTTTTCTTTCAGATTGAGTTTGTTTCAGTGTGTGAGTTTATCCCTTTAACTATACAGTTGGGCTAATAAGTGATATTACTTTGTCTTGTTTCTTTTCCTTCTAATTTCCAGATAGTTACTTCTGATATTTTTCATATGTCATGGAGGAAAGGTGGTGAGATGAACAACACTTGTACGTGATCTCTGTAAATCTTCATTGATACTGCCAAATTATCAGAATCTAAACACAGGGGAGAGCCACAAGATCAGAGATATAGTAGCAATACTGGCTTGTGAAATTCCTGTCCATCACCATTTTAATATTACAGTTGAATTTTTGCACTACTACATGACTGAAGTAACCCATTAAAAAAAAAAAAAAAGCACAGTTTGCCAGGGAGTACAGCTGATAGAGGTGAGCTGTGTCTGGGGAGTCAGGAAAGTTACGCCTTCAGGCTGCCTGCATTGTTGTGAACCTGGTTCTTGCCAGGTACAACCAAACAGGTGTCCTCTGGGGGTTTCTTATGGCAACATCTATGAAAACCAAATTTATAAAAAGCAGCATTAATTTTATAAGAACAGATTAATGCTTTTTATTTGGACTTCACATCATGTTGGTCACAGAAGTTCCCCTGTGCCATTGCTACTTTACCTCACTAGATGAAAAACTTAGGGTTATATTGCATCACGTAAACAAAAGTTATTTAATTCCCAGACTTATTATATGAAAAATAATTTAATCAAATTAATTTTTGATTTTATATTTTTCTCTTTGTGTGTATTGTTTTTCACATTATACTGTAACTTGACATGCTCTTTTGTGATTCCTCAGGGCCAAGACTATCCAACTTCATTTAGCAGGCATTAAGTTTAAAGCAAGTAAAAACAAAGAGATTACAGTAAAAGAATGGAAAGCTGAGGTTGACATAATACTAGAAGAGCATTTGGAAGGTGACAGCAAGGAGTGCAGGAATAAAGATCAATTACATAATCATATTGAATAGAAACTTCACCAAGTCATGGGCACATCTCTGCTCTTTTGGAAACTGTTTTCTGGGTAGATATAGAATCAGTGCACTGAAGTGATTCCAAGCAGGGAAATACATGTGAAATACAATATGAAACTTCCTTTGAAATACTGAAAATATCTAGAGAAAAAAGGAATTTCAGTAAATGAGGAAAACAGAGTAAAATATTTTGTGATTTTATAAACTTTTCTTGTTTCCCACTGAAACAAAAATAAACTTTTCACCATTTTTAAGAACTATCCAGTAGCCTGGCACTGGCACTGCAATTATGGGATGTAGGAGACAAAGTTCAAAGTAGGTAATACAGCAGCTTTAAAGTGTTTGATCATTCCAGCATTCCAGTACTTCTGAAGAAATCTTTCTAAATTAGAAGTCAGCACATTTCTTGTAGTAATGTAGTAACTACATATTTTGTAGTAACCTTATAAATTAGTATTTTTATTGGAAAAGTTTATCACTTGAAAATTTTGCTATTACCTGAATAATGACAAAAAATGTATCTGAGTTAATGGGGTGTACTTCTTGGGATTACATCAATGGAACATAAAATTCCATTTCACAATTTTCTTTGTGAGAATTTTTCATTATTGAGTTTCATGAACAGAGAAGCTTACTATAGAGATTTGAAATGGTCTCTGGTTTGGTTTTTTTGTTATGAGATTTTCCTCATGTAGTAGTGCTTACAATTTTTACTTGCTGGTTTGTGAGCTGTCTGTATGTCGTCTATTCTGGTAGTGGCCGTGGCTCTAAGTTCATGAGCTTCTAATAGCTGTAGGCACTCAAAAAAAACTCACTGTCCCCCAAATACATCTAAAAACCCAACCCAGCATTTCTTTCACAGTAGCAAACTACAGGCAAAGCTAAAGTACTTTCTCTGTTTGCTGGGAAGGCATATCCAGACTTAAATGGTTTTGAACTGGTATGTAGGTGAAGAGACTACACTGATCACAATTATTTACTCCTAAAATGTTTGCTTGGATATATGAACACAATCTGGAAAAAAAACCAACCACTTCAGCTCTTGTCTCACCACTGTAATGAGTCCATTGTGCTTGTCATAATATCTGGATAGCACTTGCAGTTGGGATGGGGGACAGTGTCAGAACTGCCTTTCTGCTGTCATGGACTGTTTTATCAGGTCACTTCTTTCAGGACTGCAATCGGAAGCTGGTGGAGTCATAACTTCTTAGACATTTGTAAGCCTCTGTTCCCTTGATTTTATTAAAAAGAGTAATGTAGCTTCTGCATTGTATCCTGGTGCCAGGACAGGAAATCTTAAGCAGCCCTTTTCACATATTCTCTCCTTTCTTCCACGACACGTTCCTGTTCCTTCAACACAGTAGACTAGCTGTAGTTCTGATGTTACTATTTTGTTCTTTGTTTGTTTTGGTTTTGTTTTTTTTTTTTTTTTTTTTTTTTTTTGGTGGTTTTTTTTTTTGTTTGTTTTGGTTTTGTTTTTTTTTTTTTTTTTTGTTTGTTTGGTGGGTTTTATTTTGTTTTGGTTTTTTTCTTTGGAGTGCAGAATCAGGAAGAGTAAGAAACTGTCAGGAAATTTGACTATTTTCATTTTTGTATGTGTATAAATTTTTTCTTTTTCTTTTTTTTTTTTTTTAACTCTTCTTGGTTCACTTTGCCAATGGTAAAGGTCTGGGAGAGAAAAAAGAAAGAATTAGGACAGCAACTGCTGCTGCAGATTTCATTTTGTGAGACCACATCTTGAGTCAGTGTAAGTCGGTGCTGCATGCAGCCACTCTTGCCCAGGCTGGCTGCTACTACAAGTGTCTTCCAGGTCTCATGCATTCCTCTTCCACTCTCTGCCATATGATTTGGTAGAGTCTGACAGACACCTTGGTATGTGCTTTGTGCTCCCTGATTTAAGTGCAGATACGGAATTGTGGATAGATGACAGGGTTTGTCCATGGCTATCACACAAAAATTCTCATTGATTACAGTCAGTGGCAATTGCAGTCACTACGGTGGGCAATTTATGCCTTTCTTTACTGGATGTATATTTTTAAAGTTTTTTCAAGATATTGCAAACTTAATAGAAGCTTTACAGCAAAGAGGGAAAAACAAATAGCTTACTGTTCTCTACTAGGAATAAGGTTTCAAAGCTGCCATCTTACTACACTGTAGTTTCCTTTTTGGGGGGGCTATTTTGTGAAGTTAGAATGTTCGTTTGCAACTCTGAAAATTGTTTTAGGACACCAATTCTGCTTTCGAAGGATCAATAATCTCTTTCATGGGACTTAGGATAAAGAAGTTTTCATTCTGCTCTATCTGAATTGTTCTATCCACCCAGGCCTAGTGACGCTCTTAAGATCAACCCTTTATGAAGAGATTGAGTGTTCTGTATCCCTATGAGCAGCAAGGAATTCTGAGATTGCAGAGGAAACAAATGGGGTGGATCTGTCTGTCTCCAGAGGTGTTGCTTTAGTTTGGCACTATCCGGAAATGGAATCTCTGAAGTGGGATCTGTAACTTTGTATAAAAGAACATGCTTGTATTCAAAAGTCTGTACAAGTTCAGTATAAGAAATGTATTTTGTGCAAAGCAATGGAATATGCATTTTTCAGTCAATAATTGATAGAGACAGAACATGATCAGGAAATTTCTTCAGAAGCTAAAAATAATTCAATGCTATAGCACTGTTTAAAATTTATTTATTTTATAATTTTTGATGAAGCATTGCATTTGCCTGTGTCAAAAGAAATTTTTCCCCACAGACATTTGTAATATTGACTAACAGATTACTGATTTCTTTATACATGGTTGTAATAGGATGTATTTCTTTGAGTGCTCCAATGTTACCTTCATGTAGACTTATGGAACTGTGCTCTTAAGCTTTCTGTAAGCTCTACAAAAATCTACACTGAATTAATGAACATATTCTAAAACTTTCTATGATATCTGTAATTTACTCTAATGTCTTCCATCAAATTTTTCAGCTGTTATAATATTAGAATTCAGTACTATAACTAAGTTCTAAATTTAAATTATGTTGGAAGATCCAAAAGAAGGGACTTGAACCTAAATGTTTTAATAGAAATTGTTTTATTATGTCCAGTAAAAAGGGTGATACGATTTGATCGTAAAATTTTTTCATAACTTAACATTAGGAAAGAGGATACCTTAAGATTCAAGAGTTTCATTTTTTTAATGATTTTACTGTAACAGTTTTTCAGCATATGCAATTTAGGCAGCAATTACCTAATAATTTTTGAGAATTACTTCCAATTAAATAGTCATAAATAGTGATGCACAAGGCACAGTAAAATAGTAAGTGTCTTACAAAGAAGTAGTACTGTCCTTTCTTTGGCAATGCTGTGGGATTTTTACTTTTGAAGCAGAAACATCTGTTCTCAGCACATTTTCAGTGCTTTTTGACAATTTGACAGACCATGTCCGTATCCACTTAGATGTGTTTGCCTTGATGCATTGAAAACTGTACACCTAAAATCCCTAAAAATTAACATTTTATTTAAATGGGAAGAATTTGCAATTAGAGCGTTATGCTGTGCCTAAACAGCAGCTGATTCAAAAATATTAAGTATTATTTGCTAAGTGATTATATGATGTGTATTTGATATATTTATTTTTCTTTACTCTGATTGACCCTCTCTCTGCTTACATTTAAACCACGAAAGGAAAGAAAGGATTACATTTAAAAACTACTAGGTGTTTGCTGTCCCTTGCAGGCCATTGAAATTTTTCAAGTTTATGAACCTCTCTGTGAGCTCTTTACAGACTTCTTCATCAACATCCTTGATGATCTATTGATTAATTTTTCTGAACATTCACAAAGTGCTCAAGAATATTAATCAAACTCAGGAGGATGTAAAATCCAACTAGGTAAGGTGGCCTCTATTATACCATTAAAATCCAAGTATTATTTTTATTTGTTATACGTTTGAAAAAGGGTTTTTTTTTTGTCAATGACAATTTTCATGTAAGTTTTCCTCTCAGAAGTATATGCCACTACTTTATATACATGCAGACACTTATTTACATAGATTTAAGCTACTAACATAGGAGGCTTGATTCTACTCTCCAAATTAATAGCCTCCCTGCACACTCCCTGCACAACTCTGAAAGTACATTAGCACACTCTAGATCTAATGAAAGAGCAAGTGCAAAATCTCCTCATACTGTTCAGAGAGTCCAGTTTATTACTGACACATCATTCTATGTGAAGAATAGCAGAATATTAGATTTTCAGATTTTCAGTGTAATGGCTACTAGACAAAAGGTTTGGGATTGATTGATTTTAATGCCCTTTGGACATGCTGCTTAGTCATGTGAGATTGCTTATCAGTGTGGCTTCTCTTAAGTTTCCCTCTTAACTGTTCTGGTGGTACTGATAGTTTGGCCAATTTTCCACTAATTTTGCAGTTCACTAATCCAGTCTACATATATTTTTTTGGCTACTAAGATCTAAAAGCTTTGTTCAAATCAAGATAAGCTACATCATGTACTCTCCCTTCCACCTACAGAATTGTTAATTTGATTACAGAAACAATTACTTTATTCAAGTGTGATTTGCTAAATGACCTCTTTGTTCTGTAGTTGGAATATTAAATAGCGTCAGCTACAAATTAGTTTAACACAATATATTTAAAATATTCATGGTGGAATCTGAGAATAGTTTGAATTTGAAGGGGCCTTAAAGGCCAGGTTGGTATGGGGCTTTCAGCAACCTGTTATAGTGGAAGGTGTCCCTGCCCATGGCAGGAGAGTTAGAACATAGATTTATTTTCCAATTAGAATTGGAAAATCAAATTGCATTTCTAGCTAGTATTGTTATAAAAACACATGACTCTTTAAAAATATATGAGAAGAAAAATTCTAAAGTATAAATGAATTATATTATCAGGCTTGATTCATCCTTATTCTTACAGAAATATATAGAAGTCATCCTGTCCCTTCTTTACCTTGTCAAATGATACTCTCGCACATTGCAAGTGGTAGTAGAGAGAGGGAAAAAAAAAAAATCAGCACTTGCAGACTAACTAGAAGTATCAAATCCTAAATAAGAACCTTTTCTTCTCCTTGTATGTTTGTCTGTCTCAAATCCCAAAAATGAAACTCAGGTTAAACTACAGTACTATTTGAATGACAAGTCAATCCTGCAGTAAATGCTGGTCATCCTGACCAGAAGACAGAAAGTGTGATCCACCACTACAAGCCAACTTCTCATTTAATCAATCTGTCATAGAAGTTTTATGATAGTTACTCAGATCACATCAATACAAATAGGTAAAATGGGAACATAAATGGGTTATAAAATAGTTTTTTTTCCTGTAGTGGTGAAAGTTATTATTATCCAGATTGCCAATCAAAGAATTTAGTAGAGATTGTGCAATACAAAAGTTTTGATATTAAAGCTGCTTTAGCAGGAAACAGATGGTCCAGGTTTTTATCAGCACTGTGGTTTAGATCATTAGTTTAACTGCAGTAAAAAAGGGTCTTTGTAATGCCAGTACAATTTACCTCATTACTCCTGGGTAAGTCACTCTTGTTAAAATCATGAAGGAAAAAATGTTGTATGTGTTTGTTTTTATATGGGAGACTTTATTAGTGGCTGATGCAACTGCTACATCAAACACTGAGAGGAATATTAAAAACAAATTGCAGAAAAAGATCTGGTTTGGATTTTAGGTAGAATAAAAGCATTTTGTGGTCAGATCCGAGGAAAAAAAATTAATATAAAAAATACTCAGTGTTGAGTGAATGAACCTTGTTTTTTTTTTGCCACCAAACAAATCTTGAATACAGCAAACAATTTGCAGTATCACCCTACAGAGATGCATGTGGCTATTTAATGATCATAAAAGATAAGGCAAAATATTTGGTGCCCATCTGATATTAGTCATTTAACTGAACAAATCCAGCAAGATTACATCATATACAAGTAATGCAAATGCTACTTCCGATGGCATTTTATAAAAATGAATAGGAACAATATAAATTTTTCAGTCTCTATGCACACTTAGAGGGAATTAAAGATTCATATAGGAAGAATGTTTTCTATATTGCTAAAAAATAAATATATTAGATAGTCTTAGACATTGAAATCATGCAAATGTATCAGTTACTTAGAAATCTGTTAATGCTGACTATTTAGTATTCATAAGGGAGACTATACATTCTACTGTTGCCTTTAGCAGAAATTCTCTATAGCATTTCAAGGCAGCATTGGTGTTATTCAACTGGTTGAAAAATTCTGAAGGAAGCTTTCTTAGAATATTAAGTTTCTGTATCTTCTAGATTTCATCAAGTTTTTTTTTGTTTTGTTTTTGTTTTTTTGTGTGTGTGAAATGTTTTTGAAGACCTGCATAAATTCTGAAAATTTCTTGCTTGAATTTCCAGCAAAAATTCTGGCTTGAATTTCTAAATTATTAATTTCTAGATGGAATCAAGGGGTCCTAAGGTGGCCAATTAAAGTTGCTCATTAAAGCAGCAGAGAGAACTCACCTGGTACTGCTGAACAATCCTTCTAGAGTTTCCAGGTGCTAGGATGTGGAGCATGGATCTGTGTTGCCCAGCCACCAGCATTGCTAACACATCAAACAGCTAACAAGCAGTGTGCAGAAATTCCTGATTATGTTGGTGATATCAGATGCTGCAGCTTAATAGTTTTTACTCAATGCCCAGAAAAACTATCTACATAAAACTGACCTATATTTTACCTGTTTCTGTAACAAATTTGGTTGCTGCTTGTGGATTTCTGTGTTCAGTGTTGAATAGATAAAGTTTGCAAAACGTAGGTTTCCATTTATTCTCTTTCAAAACACTTGTGCATAATTCAATTTTATTCTCATGTAGAATATTTACACAACCTGCTTTCTGATAGTTTATTACATACAGAGATGGAAATAAAAATTAATTTGGTGCAGTCTTTCATATTTGTTCATTTTAATGTTGTGAATTGGAAATGTGCTGCATGCTGAAATTATTTATAAGTAGTATTATATTTCTTCTCAAAATGGATGCCATAGAACCATGTAAATCCTAGGAAGAAAGATATATATTTAACCTAGTCTACGAAATGCAAGGATAAGATTACACTGGGAGGATTAATACAAAATTGTTCTTTGTCATTAACATTTTCTTTAGACTCTGCAGACAGATTTGGCATTCTAAATAAGTGAATAAAAATCTTACTTCATTAAGTGCTCGCTATTATCTTTAAAGGCAACTTCTTTCAGGGTAACTTGAAATTAGTTTAGGTAATGGATAGCCAGGGAAAGGTAATAGAAAAAAAAAAATCCTCCTCACAAGATAGACATCTACACCTATACCTAGATCCTCAGTTTAGTAGATTTAATTGCTTGTGGGTTTTTTTGCTTTTCCTCCCCATTTCTGGCACTCATCAGCCACAGGGTAATTGACTGATTTTAATTACATGTAGTTGCTTTCCTTTTATGTAGCTGTTGATGAATCACACCAATGCATGCAGTGTGGGTAATAAGCAGGAGGAGTTGGAAAACATGATGGAATAGGAAATCTGTGACCTAATTGCTCTCACAGAAACATGGTAGGATGAGTTACAGAACTGGAACACTGCCAGTGAGGGCTGCCAGCTTTCCAGAAGGATAGGCTGGGAAGGAGGGGCAGAGCTATAGCTGTTTATGTTAAGGAATGGATATATTGTGAAGAGCTGCCTCTGAGTAACAGCTGTGAACAGGTTAAGGGCCTGTGGGTGAAAATGAAGGCCAGGACCAATGAAGGACTCTTTCCAGCTGGGATCTGCTATGGGTGCCTGACCAGGGAAGGCCTGTTGATGAGGCTTCTTGCTTCAGACACAGCACATATCACGCTCATAAGCTCTCATCCCACTAGGGGGTTTCGACCACCCGAATGTCTGCTGGGAAAGCAGTACAGCAGGCTGCAAGGAATCCAGGAGACTCCTGGAGTGTATAGGGGCCACCTTCCTGGTCCAGGCATTAGACAAACCAGCCCGAAGTGAGGTGCTACTTGACCTGGTGCTCACCAACGTGGATGAGCTCATAAAAAGGAGTTCAGACTGGTGGAAGCCAGGGCTGTAGCAACCATGTCCTGGTTGAGTTTGTGATCTCAAGGAGCCTGAGCCCGGCAAGGGGCAACCTCTAGACCCTGAACTTTAGAAGAGCAAACTTCCAGCTCTTTAAGTAGCTGGTGAATGAGATCCCCTGAGTAACTGTCCTTAATGACAGAGGAGTTGACATGAGCTGGCAACTCTTTAAGGTTGCTTTTCTTAGACTGCAAGAGCTCTCTATCCTGGTATGTAGGAAGTTGAGAAAGGCAGGCTGGAAACATGCATGGCTGAGCCAGGATCTGCTCCAGAAACTGAGGAGTAAGAAAGAAATGCACAGTGCAGAGAGTGTACCTCCCCCGATAAGGAATAAGGGTGACCTGGTGGTGACTGATATGGAGAGGGCTGAGATACTCAATGAGTTCTTTGCCTTGGTCTTCACCGGCAATCAGGCTTCCCACCTGTGATCCTCTGGGTGGATATGAAGGCAGTGAAGTCCATCCTACTATTACTGAAGAGCAGGATTGGATCACTTGATATAGCTTAATAACCACATGTGGGATGTGATGACATGGATCCCATGGTCCGGAGGGAACTGACTGATGTCATTGCCGTGCCACTCTCCATCACAATTGAAAAGTCGTGTTGGTCACGCAAAGTGACGTCCAGTGACTGGAAAAAGGGAAAAAGTCACTCCCATTTTTAAAAAGGGGAGAAAGCTTGATTTGAGGAACTAAAAATCATGTGAGCCTCACCTTTGTGCCTGGGTAGATCATGGAGGTGATCAGAGACAGCCAGCATGGTCTTACTGAGGGCAAATCATGCCTGACCAATCTGGTGGCCTTCCATGAGAAAGTGACGGCAGCAGTTGACAAGGGAAGATCAACACAAGGTGTCACCTATCTGGACTTAAGTAAGGCCTTCACTATGATTCACCATGAAATCCTTATTTCCAAATGGGAGAGACATGTTTGAGGAGTGAATTATTACGTGGATAAGAAACTGTCTGGATGGACACAGCCAGAGAGTTGTGGTCAATAGCTCTATGGATGCCAGTGGTGACTGGCATAACTCAGGGCTCTGTCTTGGGACTGATACTCTTCAATATCTTCATTAATGTCCTACTGAGATCAAGAGCTACACCGACCTTGGGGCAATCCCAGATATGAATCTGGACTGGCAGATGAACTAATTGAGAGCAACACTCCAGAGAAGGACTTGGGGTTCTCATGGATGAAAAGCTGGACATGAGCCTAAGTGTGCACTTGCAGCCCAGAAAGCAAACTGCATCCTGGGCTAGAGCAAAAGAGGAGTGGCCAGCAGGTTTATGTAGGTGACTGTCCCCTTTTACTCTGGCCTTGTGAGACCCCTCCTGAAATACTGCATTCAGCTCTGAGATCCTCAGCACAAGAAAGACATGGACCTGTTAGAGCAGGTCCAGAGGAAGGTCACGAAGCTGATCAGAGGGAGCGTCTACTATGCAGTCAAGCTGAGAGATCTGGAGCCGTTCAGTGTGGGGAAGAGAAGCCTCTGGGGAGATCTCATTGCAGCCTTCCAGTACCTAAGGGGGGCTTATAAAAAGGAGGGAGACTTTTTATACAGACAGATAGTGACATGACAAAGGGCAATTGTTTTAAACTGAAAGTTTGCAGGTTTATATTAGATATTAGGAATAAAGTCTTTACTCAGAGAGTGATGAAGCATTGGAACAGGTTGCTCAGAGACGTTATGGGTGCCCCATCCCTGAAAGTGTTCAAGGCTATGTTGAATGGTGCCCTGAGTAATCTGATCTAGTGAAGGGAATCCCTGCATGAGGCAGGGGGATTGGAACTAGATGATCTTTAAGGTCCCTTCCAACCCAAACCATTTTATGGTTCAACGAATTTGTGTGATTACTGGACTTAGCATTTTAAGTTAATTTTTGTATTCCTATTATTTTTATTTTTTTTTTTAATTAGGGGAACAAAAGAAAAAAGGAAGGAGAATTTGAAACAGTTTTGTATGACGTACATTTCTAATATTTCCACTTCTTTTTATGGGAGTTCCCTCACTGTAGGAAGAATTCCTTTTCTTTGAACTTTGTTGTGTGATGGTGAGGAGATCTGTTAAGCCTTCATAAAATCCGACATAGGATGGAGTTCTGCAACCAAAAGAATAGGATGTACAGAGCTATCTCTGACAGGGCAGTCATGTTTCCATACTTTCCCTACTTTTTCCATACTTCAATACTTCCTTTGACTGTCAGATTGTGTTTCATTCTTTTCTGATATCCCTACAGTAAGGCAGTGTTGAACCATTGAAAGATGTGAGTCTTTAAATATATTCCTTGAAATAATATTAGACAGTAGTAAAAAATTAATAGTGGAAAATGCAAAATATGTGAAATATAAATTGGGCTAAACTATTTATAGATATTGTTTTCCTGGAGATCTTAAAGGTGCCATTGTCAAGTATAACACAACTGAGAACTCTAGATCTGACTGATAATTGTTTCATCTCCTAGCATAGTAGAGAAATAAAAAGAGACTGATAGTTTACCCCAATTAACCTGTATATGATAGGTAGAAATATCTATCAACTGTGGCAAAAGGCAGGACTGATTGAAAGAGCTAAGCTGGGGGGTTTCATTGTTTTTAAATGCAAAGACATCACATTTTATTTAAGTGGAAAGAAGTTTTCAAAGCTGAAATTTTTCTTTCATTTCCAGAAAGCATTTGAATTTTGAAACATTTCAATTTTTGAAATAATATAAGGATATTTTGGAGAGGAAATGTAAAGTTAATTTCTGCTGACCTTGATGATACTTCTGGTTTTTATTTCTATAAAATATCACAGCAATAGCAGTAGGTAGAAGAATGTGGGATATGACAAAATTTGAGATAAATTTCACAAAACAGAGATTGCATGACTTGGTTTAGGTTTACAACATGAAGGCATTGTGTTTTCTCAGATTTGCTGCACATAATTAATGGCATTATGGAAAAGATTGCTGAATAAATAACCAAATCTAGAATCTAAAATGTTTATTTCAGAGCAATGCCTTTCTTGCTTTACTAAATGGATACACAGGAGCATGGAAACTAAAATCCTCCAGTCTTGCTTCAGTCAGCTACAAAAAAGTCATTTTACTTCATTTCCTTCAGTCTTTCCTTCCTTTTCTTCCTTATATAAAAATGAAGAGAAAGAAAGGTAACAATGGCAATGCTAGAAGAATACACCACTATCTCCTCAAATCAGACAGTACAGAGCAAGAAAAATACAAAATCTTGCTCAATAATCAGTAGTTCAAGCTCAGTGCTGCTCTCCATGCTTTTTCTACTACACTGCTGTTACCCAAGTGTGGAGAGAGCTTAGCAAAGGTTAAATCAAAATTTCTTCAGTGAAATCCTCCACACTCTTACGCTTCTGGTATCAAAGCCCCTGAAACATATGGATTTGCTATTTTTCTCCCTATGAGAAATCTCAACACCACATTTCCAAGCTGTAGTCTGAAACCACTATCTGTCTATTGAGGTTTTTTGTTTGCAAGACTTTTTTTTTAATATTTCATTTATTCATCCTAGAGAGCCTGGCAGCGTGTGGGTGAATTTTTACCTTATGATGTACTGTTGACAGAATTATACTGCAGTCCTATTTCGTGTTCCTCCATAGGGAATCCAAGAAGTCCACCTAAATCAGCCGATGCATCCATTGTCTTTCAAATTATATGTGACAAGATACATATGAAGAATGGATATGGTCAGTTCTATTCTTTCACTTTAGTAAAATGGAAGTTTATCAGGTTCTCTGGCTGCATTTACTATAATTATGTCATGGATCCCAAAATACTTTAGCTGAATGTGAATCTTCAATGTGAACTTACCTAACACACCATGGCATTGATTCTGTTCCCTACTGCTACCAGGTCATTCCTTAATTTTATCAATAGAACAAAAGCCAAATCTAGTATGTGTGCTTATCTGTAGCCATATATGACCCTTTGGATAGGAGTTTATTAAAAAGCAAAGAATCTAAACTGAGCAGGCTGTTTGGTTTTAAATGTAAAATACTTGCCTCAAAAATTCTAAGCTTTTTGCAATGGAGTGTAGCATCCTCTGCTCTTTAGTTACATGCTGATACATGCTGCTGCCTTGCAGACTGAGTTCAAATAATTTAGTTTGGCTATTTTTTAGATGTTTTCCTTTGACTACTGAGTTGAAACCAGCATCTCACCAAGAATATTTCTTAACTGTCACCTAAATGGGAATTGACAATGACATATCAGTAACTAAAGCAGATATTCTGCAAGACATAATTTCTGAGTATCTTAGCATAAAGCCTATGACATATTTTCTGAATTTTTCCTCTTCATAATCCTCACCTTCAACATGCTTATAATTGTGAAGCTATGAAGACAAAAAACCCCTTTTTATGCCTTCTTTTATGGTGCTCACAAAAGCCAAGAAAATTCTGGTATTCAGTGACCCAGAGCATGGATTCACATACAGTGTTGGACTTTCTTACATTTTCAGTATAAAACTTACTAGAAGTCATGTCAGTAGAAAGCAGCCTAAACAATGAACTATCAAAAAATCAATTTCCCTCCAACTTGCAGTGTGCAAATGTGTTGTAATGAGCTGTGTAGCATTCATTAGATGATCTTTTCCTGAAGAAATACAATATAGATTCTTACCGCTAGGAAGGAATCTGCTTGAATACAGTAAACCTCTCATTTTTGCATTCTTTGTAATGAATAAGGATGCTTATTTCAAGAGGTCTGGAAAATAGCAGAAAACTTGCTCAGGTTCTAGTCTAATAACCTTTATATAATGCTGTGTCCTTTCTTCCTGAATGGCACTGGTAATTGATGCTGACATACTAGAAAAAGCCAAGTTCCATCCTTCCTAGCACAGACAAATTATATCAAGGGGTATAATGAGCTTTGTCTTCATAGCTTTATTCGCAACAAAGCACTGCCAATCTTATTGAAATAAAGAAGTGTGTTCAAATCATTGCAGGTTAATCTGGTGTAAAACTATCTTTGACAAAAAGGTAGAAGATGTGAATATTCTATTTTGAAAATCGTGTTATGATAGTAGAATATCGAAATACACATTTCGTTTAATCTGGGAGTACTGAATGCCTTATAAAATGTTGATTATGTTTCCTAAATTCACTATTGAAAGTTTTGTATAATAGGCTAATTGTCTAGTAGGTTACATCAGTAACAGTATCTTACCAAGTCCTTCTCAGTGGAAGCATGCTCTAGTGTCATTGCTGACAGTGCTGACCCCTCCTCCTCTCTATGGATACATGAGAGCCTCCATAAAATTCTGAATCATTCGTAGACCAGTCATAAATATCCATGCTGAGTTCAGGAAAAAAAAATCTTAACTGGAAATAAAAATCTTAGCTGAGATTCAAATTGTAAGAAATAAAGGCTGATGTAATTTTTCATTAATATATAGCTGACAAATCTCTTTGGTCCTTAGAAATTTTTGAAAACTTTTCAAACCATCTCACCTTCCTCTTCTTCAAGCATTTATGTAAAAAAGATAGTTATGTATAGCTATTTGGTGTTTTTTAGGCAGAAGTTTCTTTCTATTTTGTTTCTTTACATTACAGATGTTTATACTTCTTTTCTGGATAAGGTTGATAATGCTGCAACTTAGAGGGAAACATTTTCTTAAAAATATTCTACAACCAACTATGCTGCATCACTAGTGATTCACAGACAGAATATGCACAGAACGTTCAGTGAAGAACCATTACTGCAACCTGTTTAAAGGAGAAACCTTATCAGCTATTTTGGATCAGAAATAAATTTCAGAATATATCTACATATCTATATATATATCTATATCTTTCTAATATATATATATCAGAAAGAAAGGGGAGGGGAAGCTGCAGAGCATTAGCTGCAAGACAGATCTCAAATCTTCATGACATATTAGAAACCACATTCAAACATTATAACAATTTTAATACATTAGCCATATCACACCAATGCACAGACCTACACTGTTGAAAAGCCTTTATTGTTTGGCAAGGGCTTAACTACAGATCACCTTACATGAGAAGTATTAAAGGAATCTGAGGCTGGAGACTCACAAGATTACCTGTATCTTTTTCTTTCCTGTGATCAGACAGGAACTGGGGAAGAGGGTGAGTGGAGGCTTGGCATTCACTCACTGATAACATCTGACAAGACATGGTGATGCAACCAGGAAGTGTCCAGGACCAGCAGAACGTGGGCCAACCACAATGTAAAAATGGGATATTCCTATTACGTCCCAAAACCTGTGCATTGCAGTCCAGATTATACTGGAGAAGTAGCCTTGGTTCTTAATAGAATCTAGCAATCAATTCCTGTCTAAATTAAAGTCTGTCTGCCCTTAGAGGGAATAAACACACACTGCCCCTTATGACAAGGATCTTGTCATTTACAATTTCAGTAAATTACAACAGTTTCTGCTGCCAAGAACAATATTTATTTATTTACTTTCTTACTTGCTAACTGCACTCTTGTGTAGATGTGATTTTCCACAATGCCTTTCTATCAATATTCCCACAGCATGTGTGTGAATATTCATGATGCTACACTTTTCTGGCTGTTTTTGGATAAAGCCAGTGCCTGTGACTGAGAGGATGATAAAATCAGAGACCTTACTGAAGGAATATTACTGCTTAGTGAATGTCAAGGGACTGGGCTTTATGAGTAGGGATATCTCTTCTAGTTGTATAATCCTGTTTTAAGTCAGCAACTAAAAAAGTATACAGTGTAAGAAAATAGAATTGAAACAGAATACTACTGTTTGCACGTGTCTCTCTGCAGATGATGTCTTAAGGCTTGCAAAGCAGCCTTTTACAGTCCTCTGATTGTCACATCTAAATTATTTTCATACTGATTATACTTGAGAATTCCAAGATTTTTATGAATATGATCTTGATCTTAGTAGAATTAGAAGGAATGGAATAATCTGGTGTCTGCATGAATTATGTTGTATTTTAATTGCTTTTGATGATTGACTCAATTAATACAGATTAGTGCTCATGTAAACTAGAATTGCAACAGTGAAAGAGAATAGAATATAGACACTATGGTATAATTTTCCTCTGTTGTTTTATTTGTATCCCTTTATAGTTTAAAATATTTGCATCTGATATGTGACCACATAGCAAAGCTGTGTATTGATAATGTATATAGACCATACTTGAACAGAAAGCAAATACTCCAAAAGAAAAAGATACAAAACAATACTGACAAAAATATTCCACTGTTCATCCAAGTAGTATTATTTCATTTTTTAAAAGCTTTGCCCAAACTTTATGCAATTTTGCATATGGAAAACTTTTCTGACTGATTTCTCCAGACTGGATTGACAGATGTAATTTCAGTTAGTCTTCCTTGCTGGTACTAGAGAAGTATCTTTGTGTAATCCTGTGCCATCTTAGGTAATGTGCCTCAGCAATGGATTCAGTACCATTGACTACTCACAAGATGGGCTTGGCAGCAGTAGACTCCAGATGGTGAACTAAAAATCCCTGCTTTTCTGCAGCAGCAGTAGCATCTGGGTATGTGGCTGCCTTTCTCGTTGTTTTCTGTTCAACCTACTTGGCTGGTTTCCCTGGTTTATATCATCGTAGATATCAAACTACTTGTGAGCAGGGCTCTTTTTGGATGCATTTTCTTGTTAATGAAAAGTGATTAATCCTTCTAATGTGCTTCAGAAAGTTGAAACTTTTGGGGTGAAATTGGTAAAATAGGAAGCATGCTTTTATTGTCCTGAATAGTATTTCGCATGCACTGAATGCCCTTCAGTGATTTAAAGCCCATGTAGTTTCATTAGAAAATACTCTGGTTTTCATGTGTTTTGAGAATTAAGCAGCATAAGTGAGAATGATCTGGAGATAATTTCAGCAGATTCAAACCTGAACTAAAACTATAAATTTAAATTCATTCTCAGAGTTATTCCCAAGGCTTTTGCAAGCCTTCAAGAAGTTCAGAAAATTAGGATCAAGCCAGATAAGTGTTGTAAAGTACAAGTGTTCTGCAGTAAAATTTGAGGTGAAGGAATTTAGAATGAAGAACACTTATCAAGTTTATCCTGCTCTATCAAGAGCTTGATCTAGATGAAAACAAAGATGTTTTTTCTGTGTTAATAAGAGGAAGCTGTTAGTCACCTTTTCACATCAGAGTGAAAACTCGATCTGTCATTCCTTTTTTTTTTTTTTAATTATAGGGAAAAAGCATAGAATCTATTTGTTGGTATTTGACAATGGTAAAAATAATTGAAAACCAATATTAGTCAGTCCTTGCACTTCAGTTATTGGTTATTGGATGTTTTGAATATGCTAAAAACATCCATTCTAGCAATCCCAGCAAAAGCCTACAGCTGCCTGTATGCACCACATCAGATGTCTGCTAGTATGAATCATGTAATTAATGCTATTTAGATACAAGTGTAGGGTGAGAATAGATGGGATACAGCCTGACAGGTGGGTCATACAACTTGCAGAGGTTTATGCAAGCCTCTGCAAAGAGGCAATGAAGATCTGTATTTTCCACCTCTTAAGACTTTCATTGATAGACTCTATTTGCCCATGCTTGAGGAAACATTGTCATGGGCAAAAGAGAAGTCAGATATGCAGGAAATTCAAACTTATTTATTAAAGCAAGTGTGACATCTTATTATCAAGTTAAGCAATAATCTACCCTTGTGCTTGCAGATTAAATTCTTAAATCATAGAATCACAGAACGAGATTAAAGATTTGCTATTAACCTTAATGGAATGGCAGTTTTACTTAGGATATTTTTACTGACTATTATAAATCCCAAAAGGAATTTGATAAATCAAGGTACTCAGCTCCCAGTTGTAGAAATCCCAAGTCAAAGACCAAATTCAACTTCAGAACAGGATTTCTTATGCCTTCATTTCACAGAAAGAATTGTTTGGTTGCAATAGACGTTTCAGATGCTACTCTATAATATGTCATAGAAAATATCCAAGCACAAATGCCATTATTTGTAATATCTCCAAAGTGATATCTACTTTTACAGCTTAATTTTTCCAGCAAAATCTCACATATTTTATCTGTCATTGGTTTGAAAAATCCTTTCTTCTATAATTGCTCTCTGAAAACCTGTAAACCTTTTCTGTTAATAAACATGTTAAATTGCCTTGGTCTTATCCAAATGTTTGCTTATTCTAAGTTTATGTAATTGTACATGCCAGAAGCAATACAAAAATAATTCATAGAAGTATTTGACTTCACAGTACATTTATCTGTCTCTCATTTATTCTGTATGTTGTACTGGCTCTACTATTTCTGTTTTAAAAAAGTTTGTGTTTTTTTATTTTTCTGTGAGGTTATATCTTACACTGTACTGCAGAGCAGTGGAAGTTTTCTAACTGTATTGAAAATTAATACATACAGCTTGCATACATTGATACTGAAAAAAGACTAAATGCTTCAAAGGCTCTGAAACTTAGAATATAATTACAGTTATGTAAAAGTAAGCTAGATTGTGATTTATGGCCACTAGTATTTTAAAATATTCACTTGCATTAAAGAAATGTTTATACAGTAATAAATCCATGGTTTTGAATAATGACGGCAAGAGTATTTAAGATATTGTTCTCCAATGACCACAACAAAGGAGATAGACTAGCTCTGATCCCATCCGTATCCCATTCCCTTCATGCATCAGGTACTTGTCATTTCTCTCGCCTTAACGGGATTGAGGCTAAACTGAGCAGATCAGACTGCATCTAAATACCCTAACTTACTCAGAGGATTTGACAACCAATAGGGAGCAAATGCTACAGGCTGTAGAGGAATGTAAGAAATAGCAGCCTATGACTGCACTGCTTGACCTTTTACTTCTACTTTAGGATGGCTCTTCCATGGGAATGAAGTTGTTTTCTCTCATTTCACCCATATTGATTTGCTTTGTGAGGTTCTTCCTTGTACAGCTTTGTAAGCTGATAATTCAATTTGCATTCCAATTGTCCAGTTTAACTGTGGTAAGGAGAGATTTGGCAAAAAACATTGTGCAGTGCAAAAATGCAATTAGTCATGAGGTTGGTTTTAGTGCTTCATTTTTCTGGATAATGAGTAGATTATCATAAGTACCAAGTTAGTATTGATTTTGGTTTTCAATTGTTATTTGTAGTCTTTTGGGGTTTTTTTGGATAGTTGAATAATGCATATCCAAACAAAACTCCACTGCTTAAAATTCTTGGATGTTTATGGAATCATTTTTAAAGGAGTAGCCACAGCCACTGGTACTTAAAATTCCTTCCAACGGAATTCTTTTTGTTAGTTACAGTAGGATTAATCTAAAAAATAACTGCTTAAATTAAATTCATCTTCATAAAAATTCAAGCACAATAAGCTGTATACTGGTTTTTGACAACATAGACTTTTCTGTTAGGACTACTAGCTGTGTTTTTTTTGGGGATGTTATGTTAGCAATTCAGAGTATCAGAGTATCTACATCTGGGATTTACAAAAGTGTCAATTGTAAAATAACAAACTATATTAGTTTATGTACATTGGATGGATATTGTGAATTTGTATTTTGTAAGTTTAGGTGCTGCTTGTTAAATTACCTAATGATGCCTTTTCAGGATGCCCTGAACTTAGAGAAAACTATGCTAACTGAACCTGATTTTCATAGAACAATAGAAAGGCTTGGATTGGAAGGGACCTTAAAGATCATCTAATTCCAACTCTTTCACCAATGGCAAGGATACTGCTCACTAGATCTGTTTGCTCAGGGCCCCATCCAACCTGGCCTTGAACACTTTCAGGAACGGGATATCCACAGCTTCTCTGTGCAATGTTTTCCAGTGCCTCACCATCCTCACTGTAAGATTTTTTTTCATAGCATCTAATCTAAATTTCTCCTCTTTTAGTTTAAACCTGTTCCTTACTGTCTTATCACTATCTGCACATGTAAAAGTCACTCTCCTTCCTTTTCATAAGCTTCCTTTAAGTACTGGAAGACTCTAAGACACTTTTGCCAGAGCATCATTGCTATAGAAATGATGTTCATAAAACAAGTGTCCAGAACAAGGAGTTTCAGTTTAAGCAGTGAGCGTAGGGATACAGTAATATATATTCCCCTTCTTTATAAGTGTTATAATCCGGTTATTAAAATCTTTAGATAACATTACAGTCTCTCACAATAAGTGACAGAATTATTGTATTTCTTTTACAGTGCCTTATCTGTGTTCTTTTTTTAAAAGATCAGAATTGCTAAGTTCAAACCACATAGAACTTCCATTCTGGTCAGCAAGATCTAATCAACAGTGCCTCTTTTGTTCACATGCTCTTCAACATATCTGTTGGAGAGGTTTAATTATACACAGTATTCTGTGATTTTGGCTATGTTATAGCACTCTTTCCACAAACCTACACAGAATGCTGTTATTGCTTAGAAAGGTATGGTTGTTGTCAGCTCCCTAAAGTGGCCACCAGACACATATCTGTGTTTAACCAGTTGGTAGAGAGATATTTCATTTTAATCTCTCTTTCCTGTTGTTTTAATTTGCAAACATCAAAAATAGTGTTGTTTTATGTCTGTGTACTAGTTTGAAAACAAACCAGTGGGAGATAACACTCAGAATTATAACTTAATAGGAAAATTAGTAAGAAATGCAACAATACAAGAACAGTGACAGAGTCAGGATACAACCTGACACCCTGGTAGTCAGGGTGGTGGTAGCAGTCCAGGTGAAGTGGTCCTGTTGAAACGGTGATCCTGTAGAAAGGTCTGGTTTTTCACCTGAAGGTCCAACAGTAGTTATTGTCCTCTGGAAATCCAGTAGGTAAGGGCCCTTTGTGCTGTTCCAAACCCCAGATTATATCCAGGTGGGAATGCTTGGCTCTGCACCCCCTGGGCGGGGCATCTCACAATGGCTGATGTAATTCTATGACTCATGCTGTGGGTCCGTGATTGCCCATTAACAGAGATGGCTCCCGGAGGGAGTTATCAGGGATCAGTCATGGTAGGAGATAACNTACTTCTACTTTAGGATGGCTCTTCCATGGGAATGAAGTTGTTTTCTCTCATTTCACCCATATTGATTTGCTTTGTGAGGTTCTTCCTTGTACAGCTTTGTAAGCTGATAATTCAATTTGCATTCCAATTGTCCAGTTTAACTGTGGTAAGGAGAGATTTGGCAAAAAACATTGTGCAGTGCAAAAATGCAATTAGTCATGAGGTTGGTTTTAGTGCTTCATTTTTCTGGATAATGAGTAGATTATCATAAGTACCAAGTTAGTATTGATTTTGGTTTTCAATTGTTATTTGTAGTCTTTTGGGGTTTTTTTGGATAGTTGAATAATGCATATCCAAACAAAACTCCACTGCTTAAAATTCTTGGATGTTTATGGAATCATTTTTAAAGGAGTAGCCACAGCCACTGGTACTTAAAATTCCTTCCAACGGAATTCTTTTTGTTAGTTACAGTAGGATTAATCTAAAAAATAACTGCTTAAATTAAATTCATCTTCATAAAAATTCAAGCACAATAAGCTGTATACTGGTTTTTGACAACATAGACTTTTCTGTTAGGACTACTAGCTGTGTTTTTTTTGGGGATGTTATGTTAGCAATTCAGAGTATCAGAGTATCTACATCTGGGATTTACAAAAGTGTCAATTGTAAAATAACAAACTATATTAGTTTATGTACATTGGATGGATATTGTGAATTTGTATTTTGTAAGTTTAGGTGCTGCTTGTTAAATTACCTAATGATGCCTTTTCAGGATGCCCTGAACTTAGAGAAAACTATGCTAACTGAACCTGATTTTCATAGAACAATAGAAAGGCTTGGATTGGAAGGGACCTTAAAGATCATCTAATTCCAACTCTTTCACCAATGGCAAGGATACTGCTCACTAGATCTGTTTGCTCAGGGCCCCATCCAACCTGGCCTTGAACACTTTCAGGAACGGGATATCCACAACTTCTCTGTGCAATGTTTTCCAGTGCCTCACCATCCTCACTGTAAGATTTTTTTCATAGCATCTAATCTAAATTTCTCCTCTTTTAGTTTAAACCTGTTCCTTACTGTCTTATCACTATCTGCACATGTAAAAGTCACTCTCCTTCCTTTTCATAAGCTTCCTTTAAGTACTGGAAGACTCTAAGACACTTTTGCCAGAGCATCATTGCTATAGAAATGATGTTCATAAAACAAGTGTCCAGAACAAGGAGTTTCAGTTTAAGCAGTGAGTGTAGGGATACAGTAATATATATTCCCCTTCTTTATAAGTGTTATAATCCGGTTATTAAAATCTTTAGATAACATTACAGTCTCTCACAATAAGTGACAGAATTATTGTATTTCTTTTACAGTGCCTTATCTGTGTTCTTTTTTTAAAAGATCAGAATTGCTAAGTTCAAACCACATAGAACTTCCATTCTGGTCAGCAAGATCTAATCGACAATACCTCTTTTGTTCACATGCTCTTCAACATATCTGTTGGAGAGGTTTAATTATACACAGTATTCTGTGATTTTGGCTATGTTATAGCACTCTTTCCACAAACCTACACAGAATGCTGTTATTGCTTAGAAAGGTATGGTTGTTGTCAGCTCCCTAAAGTGGCCACCAGACACATATCTGTGTTTAACCAGTTGGTAGAGAGATATTTCATTTTAATCTCTCTTTCCTGTTGTTTTAATTTGCAAACATCAAAAATAGTGTTGTTTTATGTCTGTGTACTAGTTTGAAAACAAACCAGTGGGAGATAACACTCAGAATTATAACTTAATAGGAAAATTAGTAAGAAATGCAACAATACAAGAACAGTGACAGAGTCAGGATACAACCTGACACCCTGGTAGTCAGGGTGGTGGTAGCAGTCCAGGTGAAGTGGTCCTGTTGAAACGGTGATCCTGTAGAAAGGTCTGGTTTTTCACCTGAAGGTCCAACAGTAGTTCTTGTCCTCTGGAAATCCAGTAGGTAAGGGTCCTTTGTGCTGTTCCAAACCCCAGATTATATCCAGGTGGGAATGCTTGGCTCCTCCCCGCTGGGCAGGGCGTCTCACAATGGGCTGATGTAATTATGTGCCATGCTGTGGGTCCGTGATTGCCCATTAACAGAGATGGCTCCCGGAGGGAGTTATCAGGGATGAGTCATGGTAGGAGATAACAAACACTGCCCCACTGCTTTAACAGCTTGTGAAGATTATAATAGAATACATGCTTTTGGTTACATCTTGCATTGTAACCTAGGACAGTCTGTGTAACGACTATCATAATCACTCTAATGTGATTAGCTTCTCTAAGCAGTACTGCAATTTCATAAAAAAAAAAAAAAAAAAAAAAAGAGAGGAGGGGGAATTAATTTATCACATGGCTGGTAAAAGATCTACTGTGGCCATTTCGTCAAAATTCCTATGCAATATTCAATATTAACAAGGGTTTTGGTACATTTAATAGTACAGTATGTATGGTACCTTGCTTTTGTGTTTAGTTCCTAGATACTTTATCAAGGTCTTTACAGAATTTTTCTTTCACGTAATGAGTGGGTTTTTTGATTGTACTTCCTTTACCTTGACTCCTGTCCATAACTTTAAAGATGGAGCTCCATGAATCTTTCAAAATAAAGTATAAGGCTTTGCAACATTTTTCCTAGTCCTTTAATAGTTCGTCTCATCCCTAAACTTTCTCTTCAATTTATAATGTACTTCTTGAGTTTCTGTTGACCTTTACACTTTGAATTTCATATAAAGATGAAAGAGCCAATATTTAAACTCCTAAAACTTGGCAGTGCCTATCCATCTGTTCCACCATGAAGATTCAGAAGAAAGTTTTCACTTCTTAGATTAACTTGTTTCAGAAACTAGTCTCCCATCAGAAAGTATTTTTAACTCTGTGTTGGGTTTGTGTGGCAAGGTTTTGGTAATGGGGTAGATGAGGTGACAGTGCTCTGTAGGGGCGGCTTCTCTGAAAAGATGCACACTGAAACAGGGTGGTAAGAGTGTGAGTAGGGGTGGCAGAGACAACATGTGATGAACTGACCATACCCCCCATTCCCTGTCTCTCTGCGGTACTGCAGGTGGAAAGGGTTGAGAATTCAGGAGTAATTTTAAGTCTCAAAAGAGACACTTCATTTACTTTAATATTTATTGCTTCTTGGCCTGTTATTTGATGCAGGAGAATAATGTCCATAATTTTCCTAAACCGTTAAAAGACTAATGGTTGTAGTTAAAGGTGGATACAGAGCCTAGGTGCCCATCTGATAGTGTGCATATTTTGTATAAAGTATATGTTTTTTTTTACCAAGCGAAGCAAGGATAATTATTCCTAGAAAACACTTCATTCAATCATATCTCTATTTTTTTGGGTTTTTTTTTTATAAATAGATAAATTTTCAGGAGTATTTTAATTCTCTATCATTCATTTGTGCTTTGCTTATTTAATGTTCAAGACATTTTAATGACTATACAAATGTATACCAAATACACAGATGAAATTGTAACACTTGATATTAAAACTGGATTTATTAGTATTGATTGATCTGAAATGCCACATAAGACATTTATTTTCTCTGAGTGAATGGTTCCTACACTTAACAGTGGTAAAACTAAAAGGAGAAGAGGGTATGATTTGTAAAAACAAAAATAGAAGGGAAGAGTATGTTCTTATATGACCTGTAGAAATGTGCAAGAACTTCTATAGAAAGACTCCAATAAATGCCTTTTAATGAGTTTTTTTCTTTTTGTAACAGCAGTGATATTCTACCAGTTTATAGGTTTATGTTTATAAGAATTGTATAAAAGAGCTTTCTTACATTTTCCAGCTCCTCAGTAGAAGGTGTTTCAAGTACAATGGTGTTTCATCAGAGCTGAATTCAACATGATTAAGCTTTTCATTAGGTAGTTTGCTCTTAGGGTAACTACTATTTATGTGAATATGCACACAGAAAGACACATATATATCTACATACAGATTATAATCAGAAAATTTCAGTATTTGTCCAAATTTATGACTGTATCAGACTAATAATCTCAGTAAAATGTTTTGATAGCCCACCTTTATTGACTCCTCCAAGTCATTGATAAAGACACTGAAACAAGAGGCCCCTGTGGTGCACCACTTGTCACCAGTCTCCAGACAGGGGATGAGCCTTAATCACGATCCTGTGCGTCTAATTATCCAGCCCACTTTTACTCACATACTTATCCATCTATCCACAACCTTGCATTGTCCTTTTGCCCTCTTTTCAAGGTGGGTGCAACCACTATTTTTCTCCAGTTGCTGTGGACTTTCCCTGATCTCCATGACTTTTCAAAAATTATATTGACGGGTCTTGCAGGTACATCAGCCAGTTTTCCCAGCACCCTCATTCAGCCCATTGGGTCCCACTGATCTGTATGAGTTGAATTCTCCCAATTAGTCCTTGCTTCAGTCTCATCCACTGCTGGTAGCTCACCTCTTTGAATTGTTTTTCTAAGCAGAGAGGCCTGGAAGACTCGGGTGGTGAGGATGGGGTCCCCACTTAGTGCAACAGTTACTTGAAGGGCTATGCCACATCACGTTATATGCAGCAATTATTATCTCATATGTAATATTTAATATGTCTCTGTTTTCAGGAAAAATGAATAATCTTCTGTGGTTTTCCCCCCCTCTGTCTCTGTGTTATCAGCATTTGTAAAAATTCCATAAATCCGCTGTTTAAAATTTAAGATTTAATATTAAAATTCAACATTTTGCAGCTATGAAAAATCCCTCTTTTGATGGCTTGGGTTTTTGAATTTTTCATGTAACTGACTGATAAAATAGCTCCCCTCATAGAATCTAAGCTAAATTGGAATTCATTACCATTGCTTGTAGGATTAGGCTTATATAAATAAAAAAAAATAAACAGATTTCTCTTCTTCTTTTTGTTTTTGTTTGGTTATTTTTTTTTCTTTTTTCTTTTTTTTCTACTTTAACAAAGAAAATCCTCATCAGAACCCTGCTGTTAGTGATTGCCAATTACCTGCAACTGCAGGAGCACTGGTAAAGCATTGCCTTAATTAGGGAGGCCTAAAAATGCCCTTGGGATCTAAGCAAGCATAAATGTAGCTGAAAGGTTCTGTTTCCCCTTGACAAGCACAAAATTTTGTGCAGAAACTACTGATAGGCATTCTTGAAAATACCTTCATTGAGCTGCTCTGAATATTCTGTTAGTCAAATAAGGTAGATTCACCATCTTGATATTAAGATTTTTTTTAATGGTATCTTCTTAAAATAATGGGTTTGCAGTCATAGGCAGGTATATAGGACCCCTTTGTTCAGATTTATTTGCTATAAAGTATTTCCTAATTTTCATGAATGGGAAAAGATTATTTCATCTGATACATTGTAGAAGAGAAAAGAGCAGTCAAGTTCAAGTTAAAAGGAATGAAACTAGTTTGGGTAGTATAAAAACCTGAAGCCATTAACATTTGTGTTGGCTTTAACACCATCAGGGAAATTAAACTCCAAGTAAGGCACTCCCCTTCCTCTGCCCCTTTTGGTAAGGAAGGGACAATAAATAAGATTATGAGTTGAAGTAATTTACTAAAAACATGCTAACAGGGGCAGTACTAATAGCAAAAGTATACAAAAGAGAAGGTGGGAGTGGGTGGGCAGCAGGGGTTTTAAAGGGACTGTCCACTCTGCTCTGGTGAGCCAGGCAAGATGACAAACTTGGTGTTTCCAGTGCCCAGCGTTTCCTGCTGAAAGCATTACCCCAGCAATGATGTATTGAATAAACATGGTGGTGACACCCAGACAGCGCTAAAAAACTCCACTGCCTCTCTTTGTAACCAGGACAACATTGCAGACCTAGCTGGTTTTGATGTCCACTTTTCATTGTGTTATAAATCTTAAGATGATTCACTCTTTGATATTTCTTTTTACTATTTACTTCCTCTTCATTTAATGGTTGGTGGTGAAGTTACCGTTACATGTGACTACTAATCCTTTTAATGCTCTCTTTACTACATGCTAATTGTGTTGCAAAATTACTATTAAGGAAGGTTTTAGCATAGTTGCATTTATAGATAGGAAACTTCCTTTGTTCTAGTTTATCCAGAGACTAAATTATGAAAGTTTTTTGTTTACCAAATTGAAAACACCCTTCAAATTTATCTTTTCCTTTACTGTAAGATTTACGGTGAAAACCCATTTAATAGTGTTAGTAAAAGGTTTCGTAATGGTCATTTGCAATGGGAATTATTTTAGCTGCTCCTCAGTTATTCTCTAAATTATATATAAGGTTGTTTCCTTCAATCGAGATGTGAAATGTATTCTTATCCTATACTCCCCATTATAATGTACAGCTCTGTTTGTATTATTTTGGTAGAACAATGATCACTTAAGAGCAACAAGATTTTTGGGGTGTTTTTACTTTCTTTGGGTTTGATTCTTTTTGCCTGTTTGTAAGTTCTTGCTTTTTTTTTAAGTTTCAAAACTACTTTTTCAAAACTCAATGAAGTGCTCCCAAATTATAAATTAAGATCTTTTCAGTGTAAAGATATCTAGATGCCATACAGTGTTCAGACATTAATTTCTCTTTTATGTCAACAAAATGATGCTGTAAGTGAAGATTGTTTCAGGATATGTAAGGATCCTGTGGCCCTAGGAGGAGCGGTGCGAACTGAATTTGGAAGAAAGGTTCTGCAGGTGGAGGATGCCAGCTTGAGTCTAGAGAAAGCAATGCCTTACTTGCTAGGTCCTAAAATAAGTGTCTCTGACTCTAAAGACAGAAACTAAAATTAAAAAAAAAACCAAAACAACAGAAGAGAAATATCTCCACAAAGCAATTGAATTTCACTAAAACATTACATATTACTGTAACGTTATTTGTTTAGAACTGAAAAAAAAAAGCTACCTGGCTCCTTTTCTGAAGACTTCTGTGGTTTTTCTGTATGAATTGTATGAACTGTGAGCTTTCTAGCCTTTATTTTTATTCGTGGTTTTAGATCTTTTTGTCTCTACAGTACCCTGTCATTTTCAAAGTGTTGTATCTGCATATTTCACATGCACATTGTTGTGACACAGTTCACCGGGACAGTATCTCCAAATTTCAAAAGTTCTTGCTTTCTGAAGAGGGGATTTAGTTTTATTAGGCTTTTTGGAAAAAGAAATTGAATCCTGGATTTAGTGATACTTTTTATGGCTTCATGGCCACAATGGACAACACTGTTGTGCAAGGGTACAAAAAAAAGCAGTGTGTGTAGGGTTTTTTTTCCTTTCATATTAGTTCAATTGTGTGGAGTATCAATTTATACACTAGTCTGTGCTTTGCAAGTAGTTGAGAGTGACAGTCTGAGTCACTCTGAGTAGGAGGGAAATCTGCAAGTGATCCTCCTAAGTCTCACTGATTTTGGAGAAGGGAATGTTCTCGTGTTCAGCTGTTATTCTCTCTTATTTATTATTTTACCCTGCAGTAGGATAGCATTTCTATATTTTATGTATTAGCATTTTGAAAAATAGTAATATTTTTATAATAAAAAACATTGAAAACTGAATCTGGGATGAAATAAAGGTATAAAATAGAGTACTGCTGGCATGGATTCCTCAAGTGAAGAATAGGTGTCTGGGCTTGGCCTTAATTTTGCATAATGCAATTGAATTTAATCAGGAAATGTTCACACTGAGTATTTAATTAGACTCTAGGTGATCAATCTTGGTACGGACTTTGCTAATTATCAAGTGGCTGAGTCACTGAAGAAAGTCAAAGTTATGCTTCAGAGGACTGTACTTCACTGAGGGGTTTGGATGTGTGACCAGGAGTTTTTAAGGTGATAAATGTTAAAGAAGGCTAATAAATAGTTTAAAGTTAATAATGAAGTTGCAGGAATAATAGATGGAGGCACAGATGTATGAGAGACTGGAACTGTAGCCTATAGTAATCTGTGTAAATTGTAATTGATCCTCTAAGAAGTATGTAGAGGTTAAAATCCTGAGTAGAAACATTCAAGAGAAAAGTTGTACCTCTCCTGACAAGGCCATGTTAGCCCTAAATTACAACAGTAGGAATGATTCTGTTCTCCTTCCTTCACATCTCTCTGATGTATTAAGTGGGGATTGCATAGATGTGCTTTTGCAAAGCAAGCCAAGTGCATGAAGACTTTCTTCCAAAATGAGGTAACAGTTCCACTGACTCCAAGAATCAGCATCTCTTTCTTAATGTTTCCCTGTTTATCTAAAGAGCTGTGACATTCCCTGAAACTGTGCTCTGTTTCTGTATGGCTTCTGTTAATGCTTTGCATTTCCCTAACATTCCAGCATTTTCTGAAGTTTTTTTATTGTCACGGGTTAGGAATGGTATTCCTGAATTTAGCATTCCTTCTAAAACCACAGGCAGATTCCCCTTCCCCAGCTGGAGGCAAAAAAGGCAAAGATCATGGGCTGAGATAAGAACAATTCACTGGAAACAGCAAGAGTTAAGAGAAAGAACAGTAACAGCAAAAACATAATAACAAAAGGTATAAGAAAATAAATAATTCACAAGGAAAACACATGACAATAAACAATACTGGATATCTTCCCCCCACCACCACATTTTCTCAACCTGCAGGAATCTTCTCCTCTGAAGCAAGTCCCTTTCCTGTCACCCTCAGCAAGGACCTGAGGAAGTATAGAAACACCTCTGTGTCCTAGTAGCCACACCCCCTCCTGGCTACTGCAAAAAATTAACCCTGTCCTGGCCCAAACCAGGACAGTTGTTCTGTACTACTGAAGACACACATAAAATGCTGGGTTGGAACACATCTCATTTCTCAAACTTGAGCTACATGCTCTGTGCCTCTGCCAAAAAGCTTCATATCCATTGAAATCTGTAGCTGAACAACTGCTGGGATCTTGACACTCCACCTTGGCTTTTTTTGCTATTGGTTCCTTTCTTCATCCATCAAATACACAGTCCTAGTCCTTTTGTAGTCCTGCATAAATCACCCTTGTATAAGTGCTCTCAGTTTATCACCTTGCTTCCAGTTACTGTGCTTGGCTGTGAATCTAGGAATAGTGGTAACTTGATTTCAGTAGCAGTGACACTAGCTTTCAGGTAATTAATTTGAATTTTATTTGGAACATTATCACATTTTAAATGAAGCTGTGCGTGAATAGCTGCCAGGGTTTTCAGCACTGCTAACACAAATCTGTGTGCATTCCCCCCTTCCCTGGGGTTTTCTTCCTGCAAGACCGTGTGGGAGAGAGCCTGCTTTCTGCATAGAAGACAACTGGCCGATGTCAAATGGCATAGAAGTGTCAGGGGTTGTTGTTAAAGTAGTTTAGTAATTATGTTTGTTTATTTCAATATTTAAATTTGTATACCTAAAGCTGTGTGTGAATAATTCTACTGCATATGTAAATTCAAGTTCTTACTAAACCTCACATAATTTTCCATTAGTTGTTTCTTGCAGTCACATTCATTATTCAATGCCTATGATTTATTAGATTATGAGGTTTATGTTATAGATAGCAGCAAGTTTTATCATCTCTTTGTACAATGCTAAGCACAGTTGGATTTTTTACCAGGTAAATTGCAACACAAGTAATAAATCAAATGTATTATATTAGTGCAGTGAAGGGATAAATAAAATTAGTTTTGAAGCATTTATGCAAATAATCTGTTTTCAACAGTCCATGCTTAGACATACATTCTTCTACTCTCAGAATACTGATAAGATTACTCAAAGTATTTTAATAGGTATTTGAAGAGATATGTATGTATTCATTTATTTTTAAAACTATAAATATTAAATAATTTATTGGGAAATAGAACATTTCAGTAAGAATATCAAAAATCAATCCAGTGATAGTTTATGTGCAATGCGGAGTTTGACTTCATGGGCTCCTTTCAGAAGATGGGGGTCTACGTTTTTAGCTCTGCACAGTTGAAAGAATTGGGTCCCCTGCAGAGTGAAAATAAATCCATAGGCATGATGAAACTATACTGTCTCTTTTGTGTTTGAAAGAAAAATATTTTCATAAAGCCACAAGTGGGATGCTAATTATTTAGGGTTTTTTTTTCTCTGTATTATTTCTGCGTGATTTAATCTCATTACTGTCTTGCCTCATCCGTTATAATTTTACAAGGATTATTCTAATCCTTAGTTGCTTTGGTGGTCACAGTACAATAGAGAACACACCCAAGAATGTTTTATGGAGAGTTCTGGTGATGATGGACTTCACAATTCCAAAGCCAAAAACTGACTGTGGGTGGAATGTGGTGGATTTTAGCTGACAATATACAAAAATTTCTTGTGTGGATTTCGGTTTGATGGTTTTGGGTTTTTAGTAGGGTTGTTTTTTTTTTGTTTGTTTCCTTGATTGGTTTTTTTTTGTTTGTTTATTTGGGTTTTTTGTTAGTTTTGATTTAATTTTTTTTTTTTTTTTTGCTTTTCTCATAACACTTGTATGTCAGGTACAGATTTGAAAAAAACTACAAGAAATTCATAGAAGAAAACTTTTTCAAGCATCTTTTAACAGAACAATATCTTTTGTATCTCAGATAATACCTTTATCTCATTGTCTGTTGCTTCACTCTCTGCCATCCTAACTATTGTAGTACTCTAATTATTTTCCTATTTGCCTGTATTTTTTTTATGTTTTCTGTGAAGGTAATGTGAAAATAGATGCTAGATGTCATTGGGACAAAACTCCAGTTTTGTTTTGTGAGGTTGTGTTGGATGATGAGAAAGACAGTGACTGTTACCTTTCCCTCACCTTGGTTTCTGACTGTGTCTACCTGTGGCATTCAGGAGCTCAAGGATGTTAGTGTGGAGTAAGCTGCCTTTTTTTTTTTTTCTTTGAGATCATTTCCCCTATCTCCATAAACTTAATAATAGATCAGCTAAACAAGGTAATTTAATTTTAAATAATGAGAAAACAGAGGTAACCTGTTTAAAGTGTTACTGTCTTTCAAGAGTATACAACCACATGTCAAAGTCACACATTATTTCTTTCTTTTTAAATATGCATACTCAAAAATAGAAAATATTTTGTCTTTGAAGAATTTTAGAAATAGGAGTACCAGTCTTCGTCCCTGTCTGTGAAAACAATTTAACTGTGCTCTGCAGAAGTCTGTCTCCTGCTAGGGAAACTGTAGTTTTTAATTATTTTTAATATGTTATTTAATGAGAAAATTAAACAGAGTAGGATGAATTAGTTTTGCAATTGTAAGCACAGTTATTGATGTGAAATATATTTTAATTTCTTGACTAAATTTTTGGTTTTGTTGTTATTATGAAGTGTCCCCAGTGTCATGATATATTTGAAAACTAAACACTGTATTTATGGGTTGAGAATATTTATTTGAAGGACAGAGGATGTTATATAGGTACACTTAAAGTTTCAAACTTATATATGCTCTTCAACATCAGGTAAAGGAAAAAAGATCCACAAGCTCCACGTAAGCAGAAAAACAAGGAAGGTATTTAAGTCCTTCATACATTTAAATGTTTTTTATTATATTAAGGAGATGGAAAAGATCTAAACCCATCTTTATGTGTCCTAAATTTTTGGATTTTCTAACTGCAGAAATTAACAGTAAATCATAAAATAATCCTCCATAACCCTGCTTCCATTATCTGAGTAAATTTATTTTTGTTAAGAACAAAAACAATCCAGTTTTCATCTACAGCAGATGGTCTTGTTTTCCACTCACAGTTATTTTGATGAAGGTATTATACTGTCTACATTTATAATAAAGCACATGTTTAGAACTTCCAAAAAGTTGAGGCCAGTGGCTTAGTCAGATACCAAATTATGGGTTCAGAATTTATCAGAGAAGTCCTGAACACCTGAAGTATGCTATTATCCTACTCCATCCATCCATCTGCACCTGATTTCCCACTTCAAATATACTACGAAACTCTTCTCATTGCATCTTGAAAATAAAATACTGGAGAAATGGATCACAGAATGGAAAGCTATGCCTTATAAAGAATGGCTCTCAAACATGGAAGAATAGATAAGGAACTATAAAATTAGGAGTGGAAACGTTAAACACATTACTTCAAATTAGTTCTAAGCACACTTGAACTGTGAAGATTGCAGCTGGGCAAATGTATAAATAGATTTTTTTAAAAAAGCTTAAACCAACTAATAGAATATATATTCATCAGTGTTCATTAAACACGGGAGCCAAGGTCTCACCTCAGAGCCTTTATAGCTGGGCAAGTATCATTCTCCGCTGGTCCTATTTTATTATTTTTCTAATCAAATGCTGCTGAAAGCTGTCAGGACAGGGTGTGCTGCTGGACAGACCTTGGGTCTGAGCCAATATGGCAGTTCTTGAGATCCTGAAATTTCTTTTAAGAATATTAAAATGTTTATTCTATCATTATGCCTTGGATTTTTTAGAGCAGTTTCAGAACTCTTAGAGGGATTTTTTTACTTTGTTTTGATAAATATATATTTTTAAACAAAGCCCTCTTACACCATAACTGGATGTGTTGGTTTTGATTTTTTAATTCAGAAATGTTTCTAGTTTTGGATTTTTGGTGTATTTTTTTTCACTTTTCTGGTAAAATCTTTTTGCCTCTGATATATTACGATTTGATCAGAGCAGGAATTCATCTAGCCTGTAGGGCTTGCTAGTGACCAGTTTGTTCCTGGGCATTTCAGAATGAAGTGGTGAGCTGGACAAATTACTCTGCTTACAATAATCCCCTCCTAATGTGTACAATTTCAGAGGATTTCCACAAAAGAGTGTTTAAACAATTTCTGCAACTCACTTCTCTCTGCTTCTTCCAGAGAGAAATTGGATATCCTGTTCATTTTGAGTCTGCTGCAGTGTGTGCACAGGCCCTGTGTGATGTGAGCAGAGCAGTTCTTGTGTTCAGCCCTTCTCTGCCCTTGTAAAAAGTTGTATGGGCTATTCAGCTGCAAGTACTGGAGATCAGCTGACCACACAAAGATTACATTTTTAGCTGAGCTGTTATGAAATACTTTTATCTGTTGGGGTCTGAGATAATGTGAGAACGCTATCATCTAGGATATCTCATATCAAATGTTACTGATAGGTCCCTCATGTACAAAAATAGAAGATATTTGAGAGTGATGTGATCTTTCATTTTAGTCCCTGGTGTGAGAAAATAAAACTAACACTTATAACAATAGTAATATGGCAAAATTATTGGGAGAACCTTTAAAATATCTTAACATTTTTTTCATAAATGGTTGCATCTCAATATATCACATGTCTGTTAGGTAGGGATGTCTGATTTCCATCCAACTCTCTCTCTTCTTCCCATCTATATTCTTATGTGTGTGTGTGTGTGTGTATGTATATTTAAAAATTTTTGTGGTTTTATATGTGTGTATATCATACTTTTTGGATTTTTTCCTTCATTTTGTTATGAAATAACATACCCCTAAAAAAGAAAATGTTGGAAACTAGTGTAAGTAATCAGTGTTCACATCTTCCATGCTTCAGGCAAGTTACAGTGATACAGTACAAACAGAACATAATGTAATTGGTTTCCAGCTCAAAAATAATTCATCTAGTGTTTTACAGGATATCATTTTCTCAAAGCACTGGAAGAGAACAGCAAAATTTTTAATTAAAATTCCTTTCTATATCTCAAACTCTTCCTGTAGCAAATATTGTAGAACTTTTTTTTTTTCTCCTTTTGAGAAGAAAAAGTTAAAGTGTAAATACTGTGTTAGTCTCTTAAAGGTAATTCAGTACATAAATATAGACTTTTGTTTTTCTTTTATATGAGACTCATGCCATGTACATACTCAGATATGTGTTAGAAAGTGGATGGTTTCTATCTTGTTAGCATCATCCTAATCATCCCTGCACTCAGTTGAGCAAAGAATTCCTCTTTTATGGTGCGTCTTGTGCTGTAAGGAAAACCCAAAAGAGACTTGAGGAAAGCATTACTGCAGTTATTCTTGGGCCCAGCATGCAGCATTTAACAGAGACGATGTAAAATGCAGTACTACTGTTTGACAAAATAGTTGTGATCAATGCAATTTAAGGCTTTTGCTGTAATTCTATATTTTTCTTTCTTATTCAATACAAAATAAAATAATAAGAGATGTATTTACCATTTTAAAAACTGTCTAGTTAATCTTGGAGTATAAATGGGTGTCATAATCTCTTCAGTGATTTTATTATCAGTATTTTTATTGATGATCTGTAGTTGATGCCAGAGATTATTCTTAGAAGGAGATAGCTGCATATAGGGCACAACATATACATTGGATGTGTGAACATTTTTGAGCATGAAAAATTGCTATCAGTAAATTGTAATATCATGTAGATGAAACATTCATACACATGCCATGTTAAAACACAAAAAATTCAAAACCCAAACCGAGACCAAAATTTGGATGGAAGTTATTTGGCTAGGGACAAAAATCATTGACTTTGCAACAGGTTGAGGGATGTTAACTTGAAGTAAAGTCTTTAGAAAAGAGTCAAAAGTCATAATGTATAACCTGGTGTAGCATGGCAAGAGACTTGTGCTACTGTAGAATATATTTAAAGACAAAGAAACAAAAACCCAAACCTAATAAAACCCCTAAACACCCCAAGTCTCCAAAACCCATCAACAAAAACCCTTCAAAATAAACAAATGAAGAACTTTAGCACTCACCCACTCATGCCCCCACACCCCCAATGACTTTGAATTTGATTTGGGGTTGATGCCCCAATGGAAATACTGGGGTATTTCTTGTGTTTTTCTTCCCAAAAAGAACTTTAAAGGTCTACTGTGTACATATGCAGTGGTTTGAAAGAAAGTTTTAAAATACTGAAGCAGCTCAATTTATTTCTCATAATAAGGGGGAGAGTTATTTGTTCTTTAGATTTGCTGTCTCACTCTTTGAAGGCTATGAGATAACCCACCATCTCATCAAAATGGTGAATACCATTAGAGATCTTTATGTAAGGCTGCTGTGTGTTCTTTTGGCGAGGAAAAAGCTATACCTCTGCAGAGACACTGACTATCTCTGGAAATCTTACTTTTTACCCCAGGATTTAGCAATTTGAATTCCCTGAGCTCTCAGTACTGTGTTGAAATCTTTTCTTGTGAAAACCTTTATTGTCTTTAATTGGTTTTTATTGCCTCAATTGGCTCATAACCGTGGCCCCATTAAAAAAAAAACAAAAAAAACAAAAAAAAAAAACAAAAAAAACATCCAACTAACTAAAAAACCCCACACAAAACACCCACACCCTGTAGCTTCAGTCTGGGAAAATTTTATTCCCTGCCTTCAGGTAAAAAGGAGTACATTTCTTCCAAACTCAACTGCTGGTGTCACTTTTCAGCTGAAATCATAGCTACAATTTCCTTACATTGTTGTTGTCATCTGTTAAATGACATAATTTAAGGATCTGCTTTGTATAACTTCACTACATAAAATGCCTAATACAGAAGAATCAGACATGTTACATAAAGGGAATATACAGTCATCATGTTGTAATGACTGTACAATTGAAGCCTTGCACTACACTTTCTACCTCTAACTAAATCTCTGAAATAACATTCTTGATAGGAAAAGGTAGTTCATGATCAACCTATTTACTGATATGTTATTTCCCATGAAACCTCCTGAGTTATGTAGTACTACCACAAGATTTTGTTAGGACTCTTGGGTACTTTTATTCACCCCGATCTAGAGTCTATTCACATATTTTTGACTCCTTAGTTATTTCTAACCAGAAAATAAAAGGGCATTTCAATGTTAATTAAAAAAAAATCATCCCAACTTACAGAAGTATAATATAATAATGTATATGATCTACAAATATAAGATAACAATGTAATAATTTTCCTAGCCTTTGCATAAATTTAGGGTTCTTCCATGAGTCCCCATTCCCCCTCCCCAGTTTCTAATTTTAAAAATGTTATTCTAGATTATAATTGCTGCTAAAGCTAAATATTAATGTCTAGAAATAATTTTTTGCCTGATTATGCTTCTGCTTATTTAAAGAGGGGAAAATCACCTAGAATTATTTAAACTTTTATGCGACACCTGGGTTAATGTACAAGCCAGACTGATTCTCATTTTTTATAGTTTCCATCATGGTTTAGAATATCAAATACTTTATGAAATCAGGAGTTTCTAATTAAAGCAATGCTATTCCTCTATCTATGAAGAAAACTTTGATGCTTCATCATCTTGATGGAAAATGCTTTTTGTGTGTGTGTGTGTCTACTACACTTGCAAGCACAGGGTGTTCTTCCCTGCAAAAGTTTTTGCCTCAGTTGGCAGTTATTCCTATCTGCTGCAAAGTGAGCTCCAAAACGAACTCTTTGGAGTCTGCTCATACAAGATGCTTTCTGTGAATTGCAACTATCTAATCTTGCTGCAAAGCACGTTGTATTACCTTGTGAATAGGTGGCTTACTTAAAATTAACAGCACAAAGCATTTCTGATAAGTTCATATAACTTGATGGGTTTAAACTGGAAAAATACCCAACTGGAAGATTTATGACACTTTTATATTTCAAAGGATATCCATCAAAGGACACTTTGCATCCTTATTTTACATTTTAATAGTTGAGTTGGCTTTGCCCTATAAATAATTAATACCACTAAGAATTTAACATCTGAAATGATAAATTGCACTTGGCAGTAATAATATATTGTTTTTATGCTAACAGGGCATAATTCTACCAGCTGGAATTCAAAAGGCATAGTAGAATAAATTGTATCACCATTTGATTTATTATTATGGAAAAATGGAAAGATCAAACTCCACGGTCTTGTCACATGGGTACTTCAGTGCTGTCAACCTCTTAAAAGGTAGAGGCTAAGTTGAGCCTGTCTTTTGTGTATGTGAGGCTTTACACCCTTCAAAGCCTTTTTCAGGGACACCAGTGAACTGTCTTGCCCTACATTCTGGCAGTGGTCAGTACAGATAGCAGGAAATATTTCAGAAAGTCTGTTAGTGAATGCTTGGTTAGTGAAATCCTAACAGGATGGCTTTCTTTCCAGCTTCAAATTTCTATTACTTAATCCTGGGCTTATATTTTGAATCACAGGGATTTAGTGCTGAATTGTGGCATGGAGTTCTACAATTCAGTTGCATAGCTAGACTTTTTTTTTTTTTCAGGTATTAATTTACTTTTTCTCCTCTCTTTCATTTTCATATGACAGCTATCTATGGCACTCACTTTTTCTCTGCTCTACCTCTAGCTGTGTTTTTTCCTTCTGCTGTGTACCATCTTCACACCACCTCTAAATTAGATAATTTCCTTTTTCAAGCCTTGGTTTTTATATGCAAGGCTTTAATTTCTTTAGTCATATTTTTGTTCAATTTCTACACTGCATTATCTTACAGGAAACAACATTTTTCAAAAGCATATACCTCTTTTGTAGCAGTAAATCTGTAGAGATTTTTCCAATTAATTTTTTTGCACACAAATATTCATGGGAATATTGATAAATGTAACCTCTGGAAGTCCTCTGTCCCAGCCTCCTGTGTCAAGTGCTACGAACACCAGAGCAAGTTCAGCTGGTGTCCTGAAAATCTGCAAGTATGGAGCTTCTACGGCATTTCCCAACATCGTGCTCACACACTCTCGTCCTCTCCTAGAAAAACGGATTTTCCTGATGTTCAGCCTCAGACTAGTTGTGTGCAATTTGTGATGATGTACCTTTGTTATATTGTCACAATTGAGGCTCCACATCTTAGTAACTGCTCCCCATGTAGTTAAAATTGGTGTTCTATCTCCCCTCATCCACATCTTCACCAGACTAAACAGCCCCAGCTCCTCCAAAATCATCTTGTAAGTCATGTTCTTTGGGATCCTGACCATCTTAGCAGCCCTGCACAGAACCTCCTCTGAATTTAATAGTCACTCTTGAGCTGGGGTGGGGTGAATGCAGAACTGGCCATGTATTCCGGATTTGACCTCATCAGGACCAAGTAGAGGGAAATAGAAATTTCCTTCAGTCTCATATATAACTTGGCATCTGCTGCAAGCCTTGAATGTATTTCAGCAGGATTGGTACTCAGATAATTGTTTACCTGCCTGTTTACATGCATGCCATTATTCTTCCCATGTGTGTCTTGGGAGAAATTGTTAGATTTTTGTTGCCCCTCTCTGAAGCTCTGCTATTCAGCATTATCAGCTCCTCACTTATCTTTCCCATTTAGCGTCATCTATGGATTTGTTATGGGGGGGCTCTCTCCTCACCCAAGTCTTAAACAAAATTTTCTATTGTAGGAGTTATTATAGAGTAGTTTGAATTGGAAGGGACTTTTAAAAGTTAGTTAGTTCAACTTCACTGCGATGAGCAGGGACACCTTCATCTAGGCAAGGCTCGAAAACCCCTGAAGCCTGAATTCCTTTAATGTTTCTAGGGATGGAGCATTCACCGCCTCTCCGGGCAACGTGACTTTTCAAATGTCATGGAGAGTGGCTTGGCAACTACAATAGCCAATTCCCTCAGGACCCAGGGATGCATGTCATCAGGTCCCATAGACTTAACTGTGTTCACAACTGTGCTTCTGTGGTAACAAAATGGGTCTTCTGTCACAGTGGGAGCAATTTTCCTACCTCAGTCCCAAATCTGCTGTCCACCCACTGGAGAGACATGGGAAGAGAGGTTACCAGTGAAGACTGGAGGGAAAAAAGGTATGGAGTATGTCAGTCTTCTCCTCATCCATTGTTAATGGATGTTAATGTCAGTCTTGCTTATCACAGGGGCACACCTTCTTTGACCTGCCTTTTCTGGCTGGCATACCTGTAGAAGCCCTTATTCTTCGCATCCCTTGCCCAGTTAAAGTCCAGAGGCACCTTGGCCCTCCTGACCACATTCCCACGTGGCCAGGCAGCATTCCTCTACTCTTCCCAGGATATCTATCCCTGCTTCCACTGCCTCTGCATTTGCTTCTTGTCCATTAGTTTGATCAGCAGGTCTCAACTATGTTGGTCTCTTTCCTTCCTTTTTTACCCAACTAGTGGTTTATTTTTGCAAACAATTCATGGTTCCTCAGGTTCCACAGAAGAACTTGGCTGGCTGTGTCAAAAGCCGTTTCTAAAGTAGTGTTTGTCATTGTCTGCATACATATAAATTTCCATAAAGAAATATCTTGCTGACTACGCAGAGTGTGGCGACGTTTTACATGCAGGCTGCTGAATTTTCTGAGCCATTTCTTCCAGCATATGTGACTCAGACCTGTCATCAGTCACACTGAAATTATTGCCTGCATAAAGTGACTGAAGTGTTTTGAAAATTGAATATATCTCAGTGTTCATGTTAATTGTTATAGAATGCTGTGTAAGTTATATAATTGTTCTAGAATGGTCTATATTTTATGCTGCTATTAAGCATCAATCAAAAATAATCTACCTTTAACAAATTTTTCAAAACATGCAATAGTATTGAAGAAAATGTTATGATAGAGTTAATAAAGAACTACTGTGGAATGTGTAGAGGTTTTTAATTACTATATTTGAAAGGAACATAATCTAGTACATGTAGAAATAAAGGTGATTTCACACAAAAAAACCTGAAAACAAACCAAACAAACAAAAAACAACCAAAAAACAAACAAACAAACAAACACACAAATTTTCTTGAAAATAGCTAAAATCAACCCACTGAGAGCTTTTCGAACCCAGCAAGTTTAGTCTATACCAAGTTCATTGCTAAATAAGAATGAGGAATGAAATGCAGGTCAACTATGCAGTGACAAGTAGCAAGTCACAAGTAATGGGTGTCCTAAGTTCCAGCTCAATGGTAAGAGACTTACAGGAATGAAAAAACAGGGTTAAGGGGGCATGGAGTAGCAGCAGAAAATCATAAAGATAAATGAGGCAAATAAGGGTGGGAAATGAACAATTAACACATTAAAATCCACATTTCTTACTAGTTTTGAGGATCTAAGGATTTATGGGATTTTTGTTCGGTTGGGTTTTTCTTTTTGTATCAGACATTTCATGATCACACATTATAGGGCAATGGAGAAATATTGTATTTCAATTGGTGAAATAATATCATTACTACATAACATTAAACATTTGCATATAAGTAAAATATATATTTTCCATTTTAGACATTGGCAGAGGTCTAGGAAAAATTCCTTTGAATCCCATTGTTCTAAGTACCCTTAAAAATACTGTCCTTTTTTCCTCCCTGAATGGTTTTATCTTAATACATTTTCACTCAAATTAATTTTTGTAACTCCTGAAGAAAATGGCTTAAGGACTTCCATTTTAAACATACTTCTACTATTTTTAAAAATTGTTTATAACTTTTATTCTTTTTTGTTTTTATAACTGGGTGTGTGCAGGGAAATGTAATGTGCTTTTTCTACTTTGCAACTAGAATTTAGTAAAAGTATCCTGACTTAATAAACTTGTATCAGAATGACAATTGTGCTGTGTATTTTTTTATTTTTGTAGATAAATTATCGTACTGATGTGGTATTGACTCTTTTTTTACAGTCTTTATTTCATTTTCAGGGAAAAATACTTTGAGAGAAGCAGGGTTAGGGAGAATACCTACAAGAGTATATAAACAGATATTATTTCTCTAGTTTACTGTTCTCCTTTTATTCCCAGAATGGAAGGAAGAGGGAAGCTAGTTTAAACTTTCTCTTCTTTTCTTTTCTTTTTTTTTTTTTTAGCGTGTTCCCAGTTGAATGTATAGTAATATTGAAAAACTTGTCATGTTAATAATTTTTAAAGCCAGGCCTTCACCCCTTCTCAGTACTTCTAATTAATCATTAGCATGCAGTGCCATTAAAAAGCCATTAATTTTGACGTATACTAATGTCAATACAAGATCAAATTGACCTAATAAAACAACATATAATCTATTCCAGACCTCTGTGTTATATTTAGCCTGTGCCAAAGGGAATAACAAAACAGATGGACCTGCCAACAATTTTTAGTTATTTAAAACTGGAATCTGTATGACATACCTATGCAGAAGAAAAAAAAAATACATATAATGTGTACCCATTAACATTCTGCTTTATTGCTCTTGATTCAATCTAATTTCTTACACATGTAAATTTAGACTCTAATCTCAGAATGGTAATGCATATATCTTATCTCAGAATCTGTAGGGATAAGATACCAGATTTTTGTGAGAAGTGTGGTAAAACAGTGCATGATAGAGGTTAAAAGGCAAAAAATCATTTAGGATTCTGGTACCACGTTGCTTGTTTTAATGTAGTACTTTATACTCCATGTTCATATTTGTTCTGATAGTTAGTTTGGATTTTTTTTCCTCCTTCTAATATTATTCAGCAGCAGCTTTCATTCATCATTCAATTGTTAAATCCGTTCTTGAAATATACTGGGGAGTCTTAGATATCAAGAAAACTTGTTTGTAATGTAGGATACTTCAGCCAATGCAATTCCTCTCTTCCTAGACTGAATATTATATAAAAGTGCAGATGCTCAGCATCATCTGTCTGTATGAGGCTTATGAAATGGCAATGAAAAAGGCAATTAAAATCTGAAAATACATTCTGGAAAAGGTGCCTTTCTGAAAATGTCTAAGTTCTTGATATAATTGAATTCTTTAAGCTCTTTATGGCATTGACAACCAGGAGCTTGGAGACAGAAAACTTAGACTGTGGAACTTGGGGTAAACAACACATATTTCCTTATCCTTTTTTCATTATTATGTAAATTTCTTATGGTGAAGATAGGGACTAACATGGCTCTAAATGTTTGCAAACTTTGGATTTATAAAGATGAGGTCAGAAATGTAAAGTTAGGATGCTTTTCAGTCTTCATATAGCATTTATCAGCCCTGTTACATGTACCTTCTTTAACATTTGTAGAAAAGAGTGCATGATGCAGTGGAAGGTAGTACCATCCTAAATTATGACTTATCTATATCTTTGTATCATGGCATCGAAATCAGTACCTATCTGAGAGAAAAACTTCAAAGCTCTGGGCAACCTCAGTGTAAGGATAACTAAGTAAAATTTAATTGCTGAAGGAATCAACTAAGGTTGCTTATGGTCTCAGCTTCTGTGTGAATATTATGAAAACTCTTGGGCTTCTATTATAAGAATTTGAAATAAACTTCACATTTGACCAGGCTGTCGTTATAGGGTTGATTTTCACTAGGGCTAAAAATAAAAAGACAAAACACTAGGTCTCATCTTTTATCACATTTCTTTTATTTTAAAAAATATTTGTTAAGATATTAAATCTCAGATATTGAAAATTATATTGCATATATTTGCCGAATAATGACTAAAAATGCGTGACAGAAACCTCAGTGCCTTCACCTGACCCACGATTTCCCTTGCAGCAGGCACTAGGAACCTCTTCATTTCACTGTATGAGCTTCATGTTAGTTCTGCATGGTCCAGGTTCGAGCCTTGACAATATGTTCTGTTCTCCTTCTATTTTTGTGATGCAAAAAATTGAGATTTAGCTTTCAAATTTAAGTAAAGTGCACCCAAAGGACCTGTTTTTCTGTAAGGTTGATCAGGCACTGAAAGAGGTTGCCCAAGGAGGTAGTAGAGTCCCAGTCCTTGGAGGCAGTCAGAGTCCAAAGTGGACAGTGTCCAGACGAGCTGCTGCATCTGCTGTGAGCACCTGGTCAGCTGGAGGAGTCAAACACCAGAGGCACAGCCCAGTTGCAACGATTCTGCATTTCTATTGCTATTTTAATTGACTGAAGGAATACATGCAACACTACTGGCACTGCATGAAAATATTTTCTGTAATCCAAGGCACATTTCTAAGTTTCCGTGTTTTTTAGACCTCTTTTTCAGGTGTGTGTGAGGTATGTTGATAGGTTTGCCTACCAGGCAGATCAAATATTATGTATTATGTCTTTGAAAGCTTGATGCCCTTTTCTGTTTGAGTAGTTCTTGCTTTGTTATTTGACAGCTGCATTATGTCTGACTGTGGCATATGGATATCTTTATTTTGCAGTGTGCACAGTGGTACACTACTCACAACTGGATTTGTGCTTTCTGGGGTTTAATTTCCATTTTCTATTAAAATAACATTATCAAAGAGATTGTTCTCAGTCTATTGTCAGCCCAGTTTTCAGGGCCTTTCTTCTTTTGTCTTCCATCCTGTATCTAAAAAGGGACCCTACTCACCCTTGTACTGTGAGTGTTGGGGAATATAAGTAAATGAAGTATGTGAATAATTTACTGCTTATTCAATTGCACTACAGAACTACTCATGTAGGTATTCTTGAAACTGCCTTACTGTCTGCACAGTAAGAAATTATGCTTGTTCCATTGTTCTACTACTTCTTACACAAAAAACACCCCACACATGCAGATTATGTCTGTTATTTAGACTAGAAAGAGGTACTTTGTTTCCTTGCAATCCAATAAAACTTTGACACTGCTTATTGGTGATCACTACAGTAACTTTATCATAATCCTGAACAGTCAAGGCAAAACACTTGTATAGTTCTTAAACCAACTAAGTGTGCATACATTTTGCTGATTAATGAAGTCAGCAGTAAGTGTTGAAACTTAGATGTAAACTATGTTTCTGTTTGGATTCAAGGGCAATATTAAAACAAATTATAATGCCTATAACAACCAAAAGGGCAATCACTGAAAATTCAGATATACTTCATTCTTCATCTCTTATAATCTTCTTTCTTTTTTTTTTTTTTAATATTAAAAAACTGTTTGAAAAAATATGCAGATATGCTGCGTTTGGACATCTGTAAGATGTTGTATGGAAACAACATTCTTATTTCTATTTGTCTACAAAAAGACTCAGTAAAATATTGTAGATACCTGTAGTAAACATGGCAAAAATATATTCTGAAAAAAATAATAAAGTTCTACCACCTAAAATTCTACCATCTTTTGATTTTTTCTTTAATTGTGTCACTTGGATATTGGCAGTCTTTTAGAGTTGGCTTAGAGAGATTTAAATGCATTTTGTACAAGGATTTCCTCAACAAAGATGAGGCATCTTGTGAAGATACATACTGTGTGTAATAGTTTCTGCATGGAAATCTAAAAAGGACTATAGAGAGAATGTCAGGAAAAGGTTTCCAAAAGTCATCTGCTTCACCCTTTGCTGCCACAAAGCTTAAACTGTGCATCATTCTTGATATGTCTATCCAAAATGTTATTTAAAATCTTTCCGAATGGATATTGCACAACTCTGTGAGATCTTTCTGGTCTAGTTTCTAGAGTCTAAATATTCTACTGACACCCACTTGATTCTCTGTTCCTTCATTATAGGTTCACTGTTTATTGTTTAATTATCAGTAGGCACAAAGAACAGGTTTTTGTATTTTGTTATTGTGTGCTTACTTAATTTCTCTTCACCAGTTTGAATAATGTCATCAATTTTAGCCCTTCTTTGTACCTCTCTCTATTTTTCCTCCCTCTTATTATTTAATTTTTATTTGCATTACCCCTTATTTCGTCCTTATCCTGTTTTGGTTTTTCACTGCTTTTGCATCTCATAGATCTTATGAGTATCTTCCATCTTCCTACAAATAGCTTGTTGGGTTATCTCTTCTGGCAGAGTTCATGATATTTTTCAAAGGATTCAAGGTAAGTTGATCTTTACTGCCACTGTTTTGCCTTTTAAAAGATAAATGCCAATTCTGCCTTCTAGTTTTCACCTTTACAGTTTGCTCTCATCCATCCTTTATGAGCTCTCAGACTTTGTACTCATAGTCTGTGTAATTATGAGCAACACTGCAAAAACAATTGTGGTGCAATATGAACAGATCAGTAGAAAAACAGTTTGTACAAAGGACCCAAAAGCTGGACTATAGGTATGCATATTTATTTACTTTATGATTACTCTGGTGCCCTGGAAAAAACATCCATGTTGTACATGTTGCTCAAAGACAGCCAAAGGAAAGCTGTTTTTCAGTCTTGCCTTCAGGTATCCGGCTTCTTGGTGTTGCTTCAACAAGTGCCAGAGCATACTTTCTTCTGTTTAGTGAAGGTGACAGGAGCACATGGGTCTTCTCATGCCCTTTTCCATCGAAGCAAGTCTTATTTTAGTTGTTGTTCACTTAAACGTAACATATAGTGCCTGTGGCTTCCTGACTTTGTGTTTGGGAATTGGCTAGAATGGAAGACATGGTATGTTAAGTCTTGTGGTGGAGGCAAATGATCAAGTTGAAACCGTGAAATTATGACTTCCATCATCTCAGTTGTTCCTTTGTGTGAGGAAGAGGCAGGATAAATGAGAGAGGATGTGCAGTTTCACGTTTGGACAGATGGAAGTTTAAATTCTTGGGGACAACTGACAGTAGATGCAGAATTTATGGACACAAGGTGACACAGCTGAAACCCTTGACCATGAACTGGTACTATGACTGCAATGTAGTGAATCTTCTATGAGACCGAAGAAGTTGATGGGAAAGGAAGGATGGAAAAGGGAAATCATTGTTAATTAAAAAAAAAAAAAAAGAAATTAAAAAAAAAAAGCAGGCAGGTGAGACAAGCAAATCAGATAAGTGCTGAGGAGGGATATGGCAGCAGAAGCAAGAAGACAGTAAATTCATCCATAGAAGGTCCTGGTATAATATAAAAGAATACCCTTAGCTAAGGGCATCTGTGTGAACTGGTTACAGTCCTTGAGACCTTTAGCCTTGTAAGGGGTACAAGAAACAGAAAGAAACAGAAGGACACAGTAGGTCTCTGTGGTTTGAGAGCATTCTGTCGGTGCATGTGCACTTGGTACTTGCTGTGGGACTTGCTTGTGCTGCAGATCACACATTGATTCAGACCTTTCTGTTCCTTTTAGAGACTGTTGCTGCACTTTGAACAGATCTTCTGATTTAATTTCATCCAAAAGGAATCCCCTTCACATGCAGAAAAACTGCCCCACAGTGTGAGCCAACATGGAGTAAGTGGGGAAATGAGGGATTGCTGCACTCTATTGCTCTGAGCTATGTCACTGTTGTAGACACCTTTTAGCTAATATTTTATCATTTGCTGATTTTGTATACCTCAAGATGAAGTTCATTTTACTCAGTTGGCTTGAAAATATTGAGGTTATACAAGTATTCATAAATGCATTCATCCTTTCCTTGCAGGATCTTAATCCTTTATCACTGGTGCACCAATTAAAACAGAAAACCAATTTATGTTGACCTTTTGAATAAAGAAGAAATTTAAAAAGCAGGAAAAAATGCATATGAAATGCCAATATTCTTCAGTATCTATCAGAAGCCTTGCTTCTCCTTTGGGTAAATTAGTTTGTTAAAGAGCTACCACTTCACTCTAATTTCTTTTTCACCTTTGGCAAGTCTCCCAGGAAATTTTCACTAAGAGTGCTTTTACTGGAGTTTTCCTTCTTGAAACACACTGCTTTTAGTTTGAATTATTTTCCTTCTAATCTAACTTTCAAGAATTTTGTCCTTTTGTGACCAATCTCAACTACATTACTGCTTAATCTTCCCATTCACTCTTCATTCTCTGTTAATTGGAGGCAAATGGGAACTAGTGCCTCCCCCCAACCCCCTTATTACTCCTCACTGAAGCATTTCAGGATCTTCCTCTTCATCATGTCTCCTGCTGTATTCATAAAGGATGTTAGGCAGTAACCTATATTATCATTAAGGTCTGTGCTCTGGTTTGCTCTTCACAAATACATAATCTAATTGATCCTTCTGGTCTTCGAGGGAAAGCCCAAAGTGGTAATGTTGTTTGGGGTTTGTTTTGTTTTGTTTTTCTTCTTAAAGTTTGTACATGTCCTTTGCAGTCACTTAGCAGTTCTTTCTCCCTTTTGTTCTGAACCTCAGAACACATGGATTCATTCATGTTCCCTTACTGCTCTTCCTCAACAACATGAACTACATGAATTTGAATTCTTCAACCTCCTTCTCTCCTTGGATTGTTATATTATTACTATCATTACAAATCAGCTGTATGAGGTAATAATCAGGTGGCTGGTGAATCTCAAATCCAGTCTAACTCATGATTCTTGGGTTAGTGATGTGTAGCTTTTGTTCCACCAGCACTGAAATGGGTTCTATATTTGCTGATGGGGATTGGACAGCTTGTTTCTTTAATCAGCTGCTTTGGAGGGAGTCCTTTTCAGCCTTCATGTCTGGTACTCCTGCATTCCTTTCCAGTTGGTCAATTACTTTTTCACTGGAATTCCTCATGCCTAAAGTTACTGATATCCTTTTGTATCATATGGGCTTCTCTGCTTCACCACTTTTTTAATAGATCTTCTACCAGTTTCCTAAAGGCTGTGTGCAGGGACTCTTTCATTCCTGGTTTCTGCTTTTGGACAATATAGATCTGTGTTCCCTGTTTTCAGCACAGAATATGAACCGAAGAACTTCCCTCCCAGCTCCTTTGTGGGTGCAACAGCTGGTAGCTTCTCTGTGTCCAGGCTGCATCCTCAGAGCTGTAGACTGAAAATGATCTGATGAAAAAGGTGATTCTGATGCTGTGCTTTTAAAGGGGTGAATCGTGATACTAAACTTCTTTCTAAACTCCCTTCTCCAATCTGTGTCAAAAGTTGTCCTGTTATGAAAGTCAGCAAGCCATTGAAATGTTGATTCACAAATACATATCTTTCATTGTGTTTCTGTGATCAGTTTAGTCACAACATTGGAAATTTATGATGTCTGAGAACACGCTATCATCCCTCAAAATGATGCAGTAATTCTTTTTTTCATGTTTTCTTGTGAAATTATCCCCTTTACAAAGCTTCTCCCATTTGCCAAATTAACTTCTCAATGACTTTTGCCATGCTGAGCTATATGCAAAGCAATTAGGTAGGTCCCTTTTCCATTGTGGTTTTAACACTCCTCAAAAACTGAAGGTTAGTATTTTTACTCCCTTTGGACAGCAGAGAAGGAACTGGAAGCTATCATTTAGGAGATGAGTTTTCTATTGAGCTGGCTGTTAGATAAAAGAGTAGTTATTTTCAACCAACTTTGTGGCATTTCTTACACTTTCATTTTCTTTGCCCTGACAGCACGAGATGGATCTCTGCAGTGAGCTACTTTGCTCTTTGTCCCATTTATTTTATTGAGTGTATCAATAGAGCAAGGTGTTGTTTATTGAAAGATGTGTAGAAGTTCTTTTGAAAAGCATGCAGTGTTTCTACTGTAATACTAAGTAACTGTCTAAACTGCAATGTTATGTAGTAACATAACTAGTAACTGTTTAGACTGCAATGTTATGTAGTCGCACTTCTTGAATAGTAAAATTTTTCAACTCCCCAGTTTGACACAACACTTTTTCCTCACTTAAAAATAATAATTTTTGGTTTTGACAGTAATAGGTTCCTTAAACTGGATTGATTTGAAAATTGATTTCTTTAATGCTCTTTAATGCTACCGTGTGATCAAGGAAGCAGTGTAATAGGTCCTACTTAGTGATATTTGTTTTGTTATAAGAAAAGCACACTTTGCTGAATATAAGTGCCAGGCCAGGGAGCTACTGAAGGATGTGCTTTGCTGTGGGTACTTCAGTACCTCCACGGTATGGCTCATGAAGTTACTGTGAGTCAAGCCTTCATAATGAATACAGAGTCACAATATAGCAAAATATTTGGGAAGGTACATGTGCCTTAATATAAGAAAGTAAAAATTAAGACTCTAATTTCTTTGGATGCTGAAATCTAAGTCAGGGAATATTTTAAATCTAGGACTCAAATCTGCAGATAAGAGTCTTAGCTTTTGAAGCTTGTCTTAAAAGGGCTCTCAGTCTTCTGATGGGGCAGCATGGATTTTCTGGTAATATTAAAGAAGTCTTCTGGGAGAAGAATGTTAGTACTAAGGATTTTGTGGGAAAATTACTTCCTTTTTTTCCAATAAGTTTTTCATTACTTGTCTGAACTGGATTGTTACCTAGAAGAAAGCAATCATTAGAGTAATGTGGTTCTACTATTATATCAATAGACATCACATACCAAGGAGGCAAAAAAAAAATAAATAGTTGCCCCTTTCATATACAGGGTAAGTACCCTACTAAGTACCTAAAAGAGAATCTATTGTCTAGTTTGTGGAGTCCAATTTTTAAATTCGTTTGTTCTGATAACAATATCTGATTTTTAGCACATCATCAATTTGAATCAGAACAATATTATAGGAATACCAGACATGCTGAAATAAACAAGTGAGATAATTTTTCTCTGCTTAGCCGTGGCAAGTTTTCACAAGCTGTGCTTATTCTGGTTTTTTTTTTATTCTTCTTAGAGAGATCTGGGTGATAAAGGCAGACTAGGGGCAACATGAAGCATTAAGATGCAAAATAACATACAAAGAAAATGAACTGTTATTATTTAGTCTAAGCAATAATGTATCTGAAGGACAAACTAAAGTAAAGTAATTGCATTACAGCACTGTAGTTTCAGGCTATGTATGAAAAAATACTTTTAACTATAAAGATAGTAGAGGCAGTATAGTAAAGTGCCTAAAGAAGATATAGAAACTGCCTTTAAGGAAAAGAACAAGAGAAAACCAAATCGTTATGGCAGCAGTAGCTAAGTCAGAGCTGACTTTGCAATAGTGTAAGAGAATAGTGGTCTTTACAGAACCTCTCCACTAAGCCCACCACTTAATTCAATACATGCTTTATTGTTCATTAATAGATGGAAACACCCAGAATGGTTACTAATGCTTGTTTAGCACTTGTTTTTTCTGCTGCCCCAATTAGAGATTAGTGTCACAAGAGCTGAAATTTTGGTTGTGTAAGGCTCATTGAAAGGGTGAGGTGCAAACATGAGAAGCACAAAACACAACCTATTTTGTGCATGTGACTGAATGAATTGCAAGGCATCCCCACCCGAATAATCTTTGTGCTTCTCAAAATCTAGACAATACTACATTAGTTCAGCGTAGTTTACTGCAATATGCAATAAGGGTAGGTCCTAAAAATTGTTTGTAGAAATTCCTAGAAAAATGTCAGGACCTCTTCCCTAACATTTTAATTAAGTCATACGTGTACACAACAAACCAGTGGGGTAGTAGAATTTTTTTTTCTTACAGGTAAAAATTTTTTACAGGTTTGTCAACAACATTGACTGTTTCTATATAGAGCATATTTGTTTATTGTGCTCTTACTTCAGTTTTTAATTGTTCTTCCTTAAGTCAGGCAACCACCTATTTGACAAAAAAAAAAAAAATGTATGATTAATTTTACAGCATGACTAAATTATCTTCAGGATTTTGTGCTGAAATTACAACCAGGACTCAAACACAGGGAAGTGGATTAAATAAACTATGCAATTTATGTGGACAAAAGAAACACATCCACACACAATACTGCTGGCTCATGGACAGCTTGTTGTCCATGAACCCCCAGGTCCTTCTCTGCAGAGCTGCTTCCCAGCAGGTCAATCCCCAGCTTGGGCTGGTGCCTGGGCTTACTCCTCCCCAGGAGCAGGACCCTGCATTTGCCTTCATTGAATTTCCTTTCTGCCCATCTCTCCAGCCTGTCGAGGCCCTTCTGAAGGGCTGCACAGCTCTCTGGGGTATGGACTGCTCCTCCCAGCTTTGTGTCACCAGTGAACTTGCTGAGGAGGCATCTGCCCCTTCAGCCAAGTCATTCATGAATAAGTTATGAACAATTCTGGGCCCAATATTGAACGTTGGGAGACACCACTAGTGTCAGGCCTCCAACTAGTCCCTGAGGCCACTGATTGTGACTCTCTGGGATCTGCCATTCAGCCAGTTCTCAATCCACCTCACTGTCCAGTCAGTCAGTCCACGCTTCCTGAGTTTGCCTACTTGGATCTTGTGAGATGGCCAGTGTCAAAAGCCTTGCTGAAGTTGAGGTAGACAATGTGCACTGCTCTCCCACCATCCCTCCAGGGAGTTGTTTCTTTGTAGAAGACATCAGACAATGATTTATCCTTAGTGATCACCTTCTTGTCACCCACACAGATAGAGATGGTCTCCCTAATGTGGCACTCCTTCACCTTTCCAGGGACTGAGATGAGGCTGACTGGCCAGTAGTGCTTTAGGTCCTTCTTGCTCGTTTTGAAGACTGGGGTGACATTTGCTTTCTTCCTGTTCTTAGGCACCTCTCCTGACTGCCACAACCTTACAAAGATCATTGTGACCAGTCTCACAATGATGAAATTAAAGGACACATCTATGTTTGAATGAAAAATAGCATAACTCCACTTATCAGGGAACAAAATCAAAATTTTAAACATGAAATAGGGATTTAATCTTATTGTCTTGGTACATATATATTTGATATTAACATAGGTATTTTATAACTGAAGAACCAGGTCATCTTCCACACTTTCAAAAACTATTCTAAGCTAATATATATATTCAGGGTATTCTAATTCCAGTTAGTTTTGATGGTAGTCTGACCTTTCTTTTTAATGTTTTTCATGTTTTTTCCTTAGTCTGTGTCCCTATATTGCTGCACTGTACTACAGTAGTTTCTTCCCCAGGTTTTCCCTGATATCTACAAAGTGTCTGCTATTATTTTCAGCAATAGATGAAGGCAGGTGTTTCCATCAATCCTGACTTTTGCCATTCCAATGAGTAGCTTGCTGTCATTTTACCTTTATTTTTGGCTATTGAAATTCAGTTGTCTTTCCTAGTAATCCAGGAAAATGCAGTCTGGTTTTGTTGTTTATACCACTACCCATTTTGTTTATTCAGGACTTTTGCTGCCCGAAGTTTTTCTTTCGATTGTACATCCATAATCACGTTCAAGCACCATTTTTCTCCATCTGGAATTATGTTCCAGCTCTGTTTATTAAATCCAGGTTTTTGCATGCGTGAATACAATACAAATAATTTCCTTTGTCATCTTCCTTCCAACATTTTGTGTACATTTTCCATTCTATGAACAACATAGCTGCTAACATATTTCATCTTCCTAATCATCCCCATCACTTTCCATGTACATTACTTGCCTTTTGTGCCATCACATCAACTTTAGTGTTCTTTTCCATATTCAGTATAATTCACTACTGCTACATTGGTTCAATCACCTTTCTTCTGATATCGTGCCCTCTTTTTTTTTTCTTTGGCATGGCATGTTTGTATGCTGAGATGTTTCATCTGTGCTTTTTCAAACCAGTGCAGCCACATCATCCACATTCCATTTCATGTTTAGCTTGTGCTATGATGCCTGCAAGGCAACAGACTTTGAATGCTTATTAATTTACAGGACATTGGATTTAGGCACTTTTTTTACGCCCTAATTTTCTATTATTATTATTTTCCCCCTCCCTGTTTTGAGCAATGATTCCTTCTTCAGACTGTGAGCTTTTGGAGACAGAGTTGGGCTTAAATATATACTCAGAAAACATGCAGGATATCACATCTAACATCAGAACTTTTGAAAACCTTGAATATTATTGATAACGATCGATTTCCTGACCCACCAACTACTTGGTTGTACCTGCTGTAAAGTACTGAAATATGTTTGGTGTACGTTAATATTAAGAAAAACAGAAAATGCAAACTTGAAATATAAAATATTATTTATTAATGTTTTAGTCAATTCAGAATAACCAACACTTCAGTTTGCTTTTCACTGTGCTTCTGCATGTAAGTTCATGATCCTAAGAAAAAGCCTGCATTTTAGTAAGCAGAGTCCTTTATTGCTTTCTTACCACCCACTTCGTAAGATAGAGGACAAATTATTGGAGGGTCTATCAGAACTCTGTTCTCACCCCACATAATGAGAGTTTTCACTCGTGACCTGGAGCATCACACCTTCCAGCTTCTTTTCTCCAGACCAAGGGATTTTGAATTCTGTGGTCTGAAGCACGAAATGCAGGTGTTTTCTCCACTTTAATGTCTTTCATATGACAATGTTACCCATAGATTTGCAGAATTTTGTAAGATTAAAGGGCTGGATTTGATCTCATGCAAGGAATTGTTATTTCAACTAGGCGGAGTGAGTTTGTAAGATGTAGTTACTGTCTTCCAAAATATTATTTCTAATAGTCCACAGCTTGGCTTCAAAACTGCCCTTTCTACAGCTTAAAAATCTTCTACGCCAGTGTAGTGAATTCTGTCCTAGGTCTCCAATTGTTGTCATTTACGATGTTACAGAGGACTGGCTGTATTGTGTAGACAGCTAGGCTCGTTCTTGCACACTTCTGCTTTATCAGCAATTTGTGTAAAATTCCTTACGCCTTTATTTTTCTTAGAATGCCTTAGCATTTAAACAATTAAAAGAAAAAAAAAAAAAAGAAAGAAAGAAAGAAGGAAAACTGAGAGAGACTTTGGTAAAAGAAAGAAAGCATACCACCACATATTTCATTAGATAGTAATATGTGTAGTCCAGGACTAGTTGTAGTAGTTTAGATTGTAGATAGGCTACAGCAGATTGTAATTTTAGCCAACTTCCTGACGTGTTGAGAAGCATTAATAGTTCTCTCATATGCTTTATATTTGTAGTTATCATAGAACATGCTGCTGTAATAGTTTATTAGGCAGAAATAATACAGGCTGTATAAGTAATATACCCTTGTAGAATTCTCAGCACATTGTGAAGAAATAACTTAATCTTTTAAAAGATCATCCTGCCTGTTTAGAGACAGTGTGAATCAATTTCTGTTTTTCTTATATACCATTTACAGGACCATCGAAGAACATTAATCTCTGTCTGTTTATAAGGAGGCCAAAGCTTGAAAAAGCTCTGAATGTCAGTATTGTTGTTTGCCTCCCAGAATATTTTTCTGAGGAGTTCTTTTATGCTTTGATTCGAAGTTATACTCTCGTTATCACAGATTTATAGTAAGTATAGTTTAGGACTTCACTGACTTTAATGTAGTGTTCAAAGTCAGTAAAACTCTTCCTTAGGTTGCTGCAGTTGTAAGACAAACAACAGCATAAAATAAATGCTTGGTTTTTTCTACTTTAATCGCTGCTTATTTGAATTTCTGGGCTTAATAACTGAAAGGTGATGTACTCTAAGAATAAAATAAAATCTTGATAGTGATGGTTTGGGTTTTTTTTACAATCTCTATAAGATATATTTATGGATGTAAAAGTTAAGGGGTTGTTTTTCTTAGTGTCTTAGGTAGGAAAAAGAACAATATAAGTGAGGCAGGATCACAGTTTGTTTCATATTGTTTAATGAGAAAAATGGAAATTTGTACATGGTATAACAAACAGAATAATAATAAATATTGTATAATAATAAAGAGTATTATTGAATAACAAAGTGGTGCAAAAACAATCACTCACAACCTAGCACAGACTGATGGCCAGTCTGTCTCCAAGTAGTGGCCACTTTGAAAGAAAATCCTTGTTCTCTCTGGCTCTCCATGCCTCCAGCCCCTTCTTACTCTTCCACCACTTTTTCTTGCTGAGCATAATGTTACAGGTATGGAATATGCCTTTGGCTATTTGGGGTCATTTGGCTTAGCTGTGTTCCCTCTCAACTCCATGGCCATCCCCACTCTACTTATTGGGGGCAGAGAGGGGGAAAAAATGAGGAAGGCTTGACACTGTGGAAGTGCAGTTCAGCAATAGCCAAAGCACTGGTGTGTTAGGAGCATTGTTTTAGCCAAAACTCCACAATACCATACCAGCTGCTATGAGGAAATAAAACCTCCATCCTAGTCAGTCCCAGTACCTGAACTTGACATTTACATGTTTTAAGTACTGGCATAGTTCTTTCAAGTCTATTTTTGCACTTGTATAGAATCAAATCACACCAAAAGGACAATCTGAGTATTAGTTGCCTGGAAAGCCTAAACTTTATGGAGTTTATTTGGGAAATAAGCAGAAAGACCTTCCTCTGATAATCTTTTTGATATTAATAACTTTTTAACCAAGTTGTGCTGGTTCTGAAAATGCTTGGAATTTTCTCTGTAACAGCATAGTTCTGACTCAATGAAACAAGGAACTCTTCTTATTCCAACCCCTGTTTAAACTTGATGGGGAGTTCTTGATGAAAAAAACATACTGGCAAGTAATTCTTTGGATGTAATTCTTTGATCTTCATTAAGCATGTCTGACCATGTTCTTTATTTTACTATTCATCCTTATTTCATGTCAGTTATTATACACTTCAGGAAGTTATTGTCTGGAAGATTATTGCATTTATCAAGCAATTACGGTCATCCTATTTCAGTTTTATAACACCTTTTGTGATGTAGGCTCCAGAATGTAGTGTCTGTCTTCTTGTGTTGAATTGTGTAATTTTACTGAAGCTAGAGTGCTTCTGTCTGTGCAGAGTCTGTCTGCATTCAATCTGTTGGACTCTGCTAAAAGGATATCTCACTGCTGAATGACTAAAGAATGAGCACTTAGAAATGTCACTCAGAAAGTGAAAGCCCTTATGGACACAGTAGGGTCTATCTTTACTTTGTTTCTGAGACTCTGACAGTTTATTCTTGCTATACAAATTAACTTCCCAATGCTAAAAATAAACAGAAAATATGATAAGTATCAAAAAATAGTGAACAAATTGATTTTTGTGCTTTAGGTCTCTGCCAGTTACATAAGAACAATATCACCATATAAAGTTACTGAAAGTATTTTGAAAATTAAGTAATAGTTGTGAAGAACTCTATAACTTCAGTAATAAACACTTATGAGAACAGAAGTTAAAAAGTAAACTGATAGTACTGTCTTCAAAGCAGAGTTTTAACAGAATACAATAAATGAGGAGCAAAGGGAACAACAAGGTGAAAGCAAAATAGTGAGTAGCTGCTGATTGAGGTTAGTGCCAACCTTGCGTGGAATTACGTTGAGATTCAGGAGGGTAAATATCACATATAAATATAGAATTTTATCCTAAACATACTTGCAAAGGTAGAGCAGATGAAAGTTTCCTAGGCAACTTTAATTTCAGCATTTCTAGTTTTCTGGAAGTTTGACTTTACATTTTTCTGTATTTTGTGTTTATTTTTCACTTCCTCCTTTTCCCTCCTTCCATATTTTTATTGTGAATATATTTTGTGTGTATTGTTTACAAACATTCTACAGAAGCAGATAAAACAAAATATTGAATTTGCCCTTTCAGTTAGAAAACATGTTTACATCTAAATCAATAAATCAGTACCTAATTCTTGTTGAGTATTTATTCACTGCCAAAAACTACAGCATGGTCATTGTATTTTCTCAGGTTATCCTTTCCTATTAAAATTTTATATTCTATTAATATAGGATTGGTCAAATTGAGAACTAATTCTTTTTAATGCAGACTGCACATTCCATAACAAACTAATTTCTTTATCTTATTTCCTTTTCAAAAACAGGCACCACTATTTCATATTGCACTTTTTGTTAGAAAACCTACAAATACCTGAATTTTTCTATGTGAAAATATTTGTATAAACAATACTTGGTTTAAGATAAATACATTAACATATATCATCACTTTCTTAAGAAGCATTATTTGACATTTCAGCTATAGCAGCCAAGGACTGTTACCCAGCTGTTTACCCAGTAGGCAGAGGTTACTTGCTTCACAGTTCAGCCAGCAGAGCAAAAGTACAAGTTCTCATTGTTCCAGTACACTAGAGTCAACAATGGCTTAGAAATATGTAACTAGCAATTAGTTTAAATTTGCTTATTTTGCACTTAAATGGATCAAGTTTAATTCCACTGCCTGTGCAGTGAAGAATTATTTCCAGTCAGGAATATAATAACAAGATTCTTGGGATAAAAAAATCTTGAATTCCTATTGCTGTGCAAAATAATTTTGTCTCTTTAGTATCGAGCATGTTTTATTGTTTTTTTCCTGTAAGACTGCAGCTGAAGCCTTATTATGCCATTTTTTTATGTTTACATTTTATTGAACATTGAATTATGTGGTTTACTTGTTTCATCCAGACTTTTACAATGGTGCCTTTCCTATTTCTATTCTGATAAATAAGCACAAACAATCAAAAATAGCATTTTTGAAGTTGTTCATCTGCAGCATGCTCTTAGTAGTGATGAGCAACCACTAAAAACCATTTTCTTTCTTCCTATATGATATTTTCCTATGTATTTTAATTACTGGGAAAAGCAAAAACAGTGGATTCAAGATATAACAATAAACAAATGGCTTTACCAAATGTTACATATGCAGAGAGAAAATTAACTAGTTTTTTTTACTGAGCAATTGTAAAATTCAGGATCTAGTTTCACCTCTACACAGGGAATAATGATGATCTCCAATTGTACCCTGGCATTAGGTGTAGCCAAGAAATAATCTATGCAGGTCACCATCATGTTGCACAGTTAAATACCTCGGTCCTAGGTGAAGCTCTGGCTATAAATGTGCCCATCTACCTCCTGCCCAAGATTATGAGGAGAGCTGGGGACAGCACTCATTAGTTTTAGGGGTTAAGCCGACTACTGTCTTCTTTTTAGCTTGTTCTGGATAAGGTTATTTCCTAAAGTGAATGTATATATATATTATTGATTGTAGGATGGAATGGGAAATTTGAGAGTCACTAAAAAAGGAATACGACTTGAAGGAATATCTGAATTTCTACTTCCACTATATGTGAAAGAAATCCATTCCCGAAAGGTAGGTGTTTTTCATCTTTATTTCTTAATTTGCAGCTAATATAAATTGATCTCTTCAGTCTCAAACTACAAAGTTTCATTCTTACACCTCCTAGATTAGCAATCAGCAGAGATTTGCTTTGAGGATACCTTAACAGTGAAAGCTTCCTTCATGTCAATTTTTTTTTTTTTTTTCTGAAATGATGCTTGACTTTTAAAAGAAATGTTTTATCATAAAGAAAGGAGATTCAAAGCATGTATATTTTATACTTCTAATGACCTCAGCACTGGGAATGGAACATTTGACTCTCATTTGATGTGAAGTCCAGAAAAACAAGAGTGGTGATAAGTGCAAAATACAGTGAAATAAGGAATGTTCTTGTTCTTTCTGTCACTAGCTATCATGATTTCCTTTTCTTTTTCATTCTTTTTTTAATTTAAATTTTTCTTTGGATTTATTTTGCTCATTAGGTAAAGGAAATCCTGCTATACTATGTCTCTAGGATTTAATATTTCAAAGCAAACCTTTTTTAATGTTATTTAAATGTAAATATATTATGGCGTCAGATTATTACAGAAGAAAAAAGAAAAGCAAGAAATTTTGTGCTAAGAAATTCAGTTTAGCTCATTTTAGCCCTTTTGTTTTGATTCAGTTATGCTGTTTATATTAGCATTGTCAATGAATTAAAAAAAAAATTTTTGAAGTACTGGAAAAATCTTTTTTTTACCATGGAAGTAAATACCCATTATCAGAATAAAATGTTACATTGGTTTTCAGTCAATCATTTGCAAAGAATTTTAATGTGCATACTGCAACAGTTGATAGGAATCACAAGTATGTTGACCCTAAATGCCTTTGTGGAAAATTTTGTTTGTTGAAATCTGTCTTCTATGTATATAAGAAAAGTCTGGAGTACATTCATAAATGAGATCATGACAGTTTCCTATTTCTCTTAGTTATTTCACTCTTGTGTTAATAAATCCTTGAGGTAGTATCTTCATCCTCTTTTTCTGTAGAGCTAAGATCTTTCATTGTTTGATAGAGTAGCAGTATTGTCCTATGTAATGAAAACTTTTATAAGATTTAAGTAACCTTGCAGGGAGCATACTTTTTATTCAAGGCTGCAGAACATTAGTCATGATGTGTGCATTTTTCCCAGTTATTTTTTATGAGTGGACAGTGTGTAGTATTGTTCCATATCCTGTTACTGTACATGAAAGTTATGATTTGGAATATTTTCTTGCCCTTTGCTTCATATTGCAGAACATTGGTTCTGTTAAAGTGAAGATGGAAACTTTTGTTTCAAGTGATAATAATGAGACTTGAGTAGGGTCCTAATTTCATTTAGCTACTAACAAATCTCAGAAAAAAAATGCACAAAAATGCATTTTATGAATTTTTGATGCATAATTATTGCAAAGAAAAGGGATGCAGAATCTACCAGATGCCTAACATAAGGTCCCACTAGTCCTGTGAGGCTCGTGAAAACCTGAGACTTGCAAGTAAGTATTCTCAAGTCAGCAGAAAATAGAGTTGATCATTAACTGGGCAATATAATTCAAGTAAAATAATTTTGGTGTTCCAGATCTACTTACACATATTAACTTTAAAGCACTTGTCACCTAGGTAAAAAAGGGGTATTTACACAGGCTTTATTGTCATCTTGCAGCACTTGTGAACTAGGTTCACTTTCCAGTCTTTTGCCAACTTGCTCAGCAGTTGTTGGGCTAAAGTTCAGTAACTTCTGTATGCAAATGTGAATGCCACGAGGGAATGATGAAAGAAACCTCTGGAGTGTTATTCAGTTTAGCAGTAGGGTTTTGTAATGTCTCTGTAGAGTATTTCTACAGCTGTATGGCATCTGCATGTGGCATTAGCTCTTTTGGCACTTACAAAAGTGACCACAGTGCTGTTGAAATCTAAAAGTAAGCTAGGTTTTCTGAGCTCTCATTGCAGTCATTGGAGACCTAGTCAATACTGACAGAGGATTTTGAGCAGCTATCCTTCCTGCTCACCAGCTATTAGTGTTTACTTTGGGTAATACAGATGGGAATGCTTTTGTCTGCCTTTTCCATGGAAGTAATAATGATTTAAGTTTGATGTATACTGGAGTTAAAATATTCTGTGAAATCAACAACTCATTGCTTATTTTCTAGAAGGACAGTTAGTTCTTTAAACCAATTTACTCATTCCCCTATGAAAGAACACATCCATTAAAGCGGCATTGTTTGATTAACTCTTGAGATGACTTGTAACACATTCAGTAGTATCTTTGCAGGACAGGTATATTTCCTCTGCACTGCAGAACGTGGTTTGTGGCCTGGCCTCTGAGGGGCCTCCATGGAGGGCTCTCAGCACAGGAGGTCAGGCCTTCCCCGTCCTCCCGCCGGGGCACCGAGCAGAGTGAGGTGGGAAGGCCAGTGTTATCAGCAGTGAGGAACAGCAGCAGGTGTGCTGGGCTGTGGCTGAGAGGCATGACTGGAATTCTTGCAGGTTTGCTGGTGCTATCTTTTAGTAAGCTGCATCTGAAGGTGATAAAAATGTTAGTTGAGAGGGCAGCGTTCACCTCTGATTCTGATAGTGAACTACTGCTGATAAGAGTGTCCTGCAGTCCGTTGAGTAGGTAGGCTGAGCTGAGCTCTCTACTGCTGCAATTTAAGTGTGAGAGTGGCTCTATTTGCTAGTGTAAAGCTCACATATGCTTACTGATGACCACTAGCCTTCTGCATACCCGGATGCCCAAATAAGATCATTTATGCAGTGTTAAATGCAGACCTTAAACTGTCTTTATCAAGAGAATGGTATTGAACTTTGTGTATAGGTTGAAATACCGCCTTTTATCTTGTGATTGCTTCATTGAAACATTGAATATTCAAAGTAAATGCTAAAATACTTAGATTTAAGTCAGTTGGAAAACAAATGTATGTGAATTCTTAAAAACAAAACTTCTAGGGATATTTTCTTCTGACAGTATGAAATTTTCTTTCCAAAGGTAGTAGTGAAAAATCCACATCTTGACTAAAATGAATATTTTGTTTTCTGTGGAAATTGTGTAAATGAGAGGGCTACTCAGAGTGTGTTGTTTCCCTAGCCCTGCTCCTCTTGCTTTCCCCTTTTTATCCTATCCAGTTATTGGTGTCCACAGAACTATGGGTTCCTACCCCTCTTCTATGTTTACACAGAAAAGAAATTTTTGTGTTTTCATCAAATGGCTTCACTGCATGCCAGAAATTAAAATGATGCATCAGAACCAGAGCAGATTTTATCCTGAATTGACATCTTTATATCCCCAAAACCGGGGCATGTGTACTCTATGAAATCACTTTTAAAAAGAATTACATTTTGACTATGAATGGTCTAGCTGTATACTTTTGATCAAATTGCTAGCCTGTACCAGTAAGTTTCACCCAGGCCATGTTATAGTTCCCATGTTTATATCATTTGCATTGATATGATGCAAACTTCATTCTTTATAGTGTAACATTTATGAGATGTATGAAATCAAATAACACATAATGCAACATCCTGAATTATTTCAGTTCTTCTGAATTAAATTTTTTTATTATCACACTACTGCATCCATACTACCGCACTTTTGAATGGAAACAATCAAGGTACAGTCTTATTAGCTTTTCATATAACAATAAAAGTAGTTTGTGGTGTTTTCTTGACAATGTATTCCTGGGTTTTTTAATCTTTTTCATTTGCACATGCAGTTCTTAAGGGCTGAAGAAAATCCAGTTTTCTCTTTGTTGAATTGTTTCCATTACATAAAAAGAAGTAACCCATTGTCCCTTAAAGTAGAGGGGATTACTTTGGGGTTTTTTTTTAAACAATTAATAAGGTTAAAAAGATATTCTCTGAAATTAGCATGTGTTTTCCAGAGATATGCTTAGAGAAGACAGAGTTTAATAATTGAGTTAAAAGTCTTTGGGAAAATGTCAAGAAAAAAAGAAATAGTGAATATATATGAACTTCTAACTGAACACAGGTAACTCTGAAAACTCTCTGTATATCTTGTTTTTTAAAATACGTGATTCTATATGAATTAAGAAATTGTAGGTGGGGTTCAAAGCAGGACTTCTTTCAGGTATTTTTTCCTCCAGATTTTTACTTGAGAGACTGAACATCCTTGTAAGTATTTAGTGAGCTTTATTTTACATAGTTGATCTCCAAACCCAGATCAATCTTAACAAAAGCAAATCTACAATATATTTCTCAAATCACTGTTTCTCTGAGTGTATGTAACCATCAAAATAGACTTAACCTTTGCTAATTTCAGCTAGATCATTGCATATATTCAGGTTTATGTTTGGGCCTCAGGTGCCTTTGCGAGAACCTGAAATTCTTTTTCTGAGACAATGTCTTTGTTGAGCTTCTCTCTCTGATTGAGTTATAAAGATGCAGCATAGGAGATCACATCAAAAGCCTTTATGAAGTTGAGGAAGAGCATACACTCTTGTGCATTGAGGCAGTCTTCTCTTTGCAAGACCACAAATCAGGTGCTCCTTGCCTTTACTAATCCCATGCTCATTTTGTCCCAATTGCCTTCTTTTCATGCCTACATTGTAATGAGTTTCAGGGGCCTCTGCCACATAATCTTGCTAGGAATTGGTCTGAGACTGACTGGGCTGTAGTTCCCAAAGTCTTCTCTCCTTGCAAGATCCTCATACTCTCTTGTAAGTGCCTGCCAGGATGCGGGTTTTGTTGATTTTGGGGTTGGGTAGGAGGAGCACATCCCCCCACATTCCACTCAGACATGTTCTCCCAAAATTTCAAGGCCAGATTTGCTATATCTACTCTCTTTTCTGCTCTATGAGATATCCCACTGCCATGCAGTCAAACTAGTTCAAGAATCATGAAGTCCTACTACTACTGAGGTATATAGGTATCAGAGAAACTCCATTTCGGAGATGTCATTGCACATTTTTTTCTAATATCAAAAAAATCACAGAGGTACCTAAAGAATCAGCCACTGTTATTGCACAGAATGAAACGCAATACTTGTTTCTGGAGCTACATGTCATAATCCACTCAGATAAAACTTGAAATGCTTCCCAGTTCATTTTTCTGATACCTGCTCTTCAAGCCTTGCCCTTTGGGATCACTCACCTGTCACTAAGGATAAAGTCACTATTATGGTATTGTCCTGGTTTCGAGAACTAGGACAGTCAAAAAGGACTCCTGAAGTCATTTTGGCTCTCAACACAATGTCATTCCAATAGTGTCACTTTTATTGATATGAACAAGATATAAGGTTTTCTTAATCACAAGCTTTGCCAAAGGACGAGTCACTCCTGTATTTGTTGGTGGTCTCTGGAGGGACTACCACTCTGAAATTGAGTTGGCTTTGCTCGCTCTTTGCTGACAGCTGATAAGAACTTCCATGATTCATGATTTTGTCCTTGATTTGCTACGCTTCAATGGAATCTGTCTGGGGATCATCCAGTTGAACAACTTTATCTTTGAGCATTGCTTTTATCATGTCAGCCTCTTCTCTTGTTATTATTGGTGTGACTTGTTGTTCAGTCAAGGAAGTTCTCTGCTTTTTACACTGAAAAATCTGAGTTAATATTACCCAAGCCTTTTTCTTTGGTTGATTATGATTCATGAATAAAGTCATGAGAGGCCTATATTCACCCAATTTTATACCAGCCTGAGGAACTGAATTTGATTTGGGAACACTCCTTCAGATGGATGTGGGAAAGTTATTGAAATTGGAACTGTTTTTCTGGGGGTTGGTTGTTGTTGTTTCTGGCATCAATTGCAAGTACTTCCCTCATGCAATACATCTGTGCTCTGCTGGGGAAAATTTCAATGAAACCATGTGACATCTCAGTTTGATGTTCATAATGTTTTGTATCTGATTCTCATGTAAAGTGTAGTTAGATTGAGCTGTTTTAACTGTATGGGCATCTGTAGTGGTTTAGTTCACTTATTTGCTTTTGTGAGATATGAATTAAGAGAAAATACAAAGCAGGCTCAGAAACTTTAAAGAGTATAAAGATAGTTTATCATTATTAGGTAGGATTAAAATAAAAAGAAACACTAAGAAAGTAAAGGGAAAAAAACATTCCTTTCTTGGCCAGCAACCCCCTCTCCCCCATCCCTTATCACACCAGGGCATGCAGCCTCCTTGCAGGCTGCCCAGGAGAGTGAGGAGGGTAACAAAGATGGAATTTCTGGTCAGTATTAAAGTTCTTGAAAAAAGTCTTTCCAAACTTCAGGGGAAAGTAAGAGGTCTCCTCTCTTCTTCCACGTG
>VZRO01000764.1:544779-574105 GCA_013397915.1 Daphoenositta chrysoptera
CAGGGCTGGGCCTGGAGCTATTCCCCCTCCCCCCCCCCTCCTTCCCGCCGGAGCCGGGTTTCAAAGAGGAAGTTCCCACGCCTCTCGCAGGTTTAAATATGCAAATTTGAAAAGCGTAATTGGATCGAGAAACTGTCAATCAACTTAGCTCTAACCCATGACAGCAGCTTATGCTAAGGAATGACCTTTCATTTCCTGAACAACTTTGAAATAATTTTGTTGCAGTTTACACAAGCTAAGAAATTAAAGAAATTCTGTATGTAAAAAAAAAAAAAATTAAAAAAAGTTCCATAGAAAATATGATCCAACACAATAAAGTTTAAGCAGATTACTTGCAAGTGACTTGAAAACGGGAATAATCACTGTCTGTCTATATCTCTTTGTGCATGAATTTGCTTACATTTCTTCTTGGAGACCATTTATCCTTTGCCTGCTATTTTATAATCTTAAGGAACACCTTAGTTTTTGCTCCTCTGTATAAACCTTAGGAGTATGGATGCACAGGTAATACTAAGAGGTAAAAGTGGGAGTCATTGTGGCAGAAAAATACCCATAGAAGCCATTAAGCACAAACAAAATACATTAACATAATTTTATCTCCCCAAAATACTGATAGCTTTTTAGACCTGACTTGAGGGCTGCTGAGATAATTTTAAATGTATTTCTTACAAGTTTGGCAGTGCAACATTCTCACTCTTAGGCCTTTGGTAGGCCAAAGACATATTTTCACAAAAAGCATTTTAAACGGTGTGTCTTAAGTTAGAAGGAGATACTTCATACCCAAAGACTCAGTGAATTAAAAGCTAAGAAGACTCATGTAATAAAATTGTAAGTCTACTGATGATGGAAGTAGTCAGAATGGATTTCTGAAGGGGAAATCATGCTTGCCCAAGCTGACTGTCTTCTACAACAAAGTGTCATGCTTGGTGAATGAGGAAACTAACATTTTTAATCTCACATTTAGTCTCCCATCACATATTCTTGATTGATGATGTGCAGTCTAAAAGAAGAGTGATGTGGCCTGAAAACTGGTTAAACTGCTGGGTTCCAAGGGTTGTGACCAGTGGAGGCCAGCTTTTCATGGTGTAGTCATGGGGACAGTACAGAGAACAGAGTTGTTTAACTTCTTCATCAATGACCTGGACAATCACAGTGCATTCTCAGCACAATTGCATATGAGAAATAATTAGCATTGTAGTTTTAACTGTTCAGAATTTTAATTATTCTCAACTTATTAGTAATAACACTTTTTTTTCTTTTCCTGTTTCATATCAAAATCTCAAAAGTATTGAGGGTAATGATCAATCACAACTTCAAAGATAACACTTTGGAAATTAATATAAGAAAGATTCTCAAGGTATTTATTCTGAAACAGAAGTTGGCGTCCTCAAGTTTGAATGTGTAAATTCCAGAAACGCAAGTTAACTTGCAAAATTAATTTTACCCATTATATATAGAAAAATTTATTTTTTATATTAAAATAAAACAGAATTTTTATAATCTTCTTTGACTTGGTCTGTTTTGCTTTCAGAATACTTTTTGTCTTTTATGATGTTTCTCACTTTAAAACATCTGTAAGGAAATCATATTAAGTAGTCAAAGTCATAAAGTCATTCATAATCTAAAAAAATAAAAATCAGTAAAATTCCCAAAATTCCCCAAACCTAAAGACTGCTTGTTACATATCAGAGGTGTGAGGTTCTGAACCAATTTTTGTTTTGATGACATCTGTGACAAAGTTATAGAAGCTTACTCCCAGAGTTTCACAAGACAGTTTGGAAAAAATAATTCTTCTACCTATTTCTGTAATTTTTCAGATCGATATTGTGTTAGAACAAGGGTTGTTGGGTGGAGGGGTTTTTTTCCTATTAGTATTCTCAATATTTCTCTACTCTATAAGGAAGAATAAAAGTCCTGAGCAAGGAAAGAAAATTGCCTTCTAACTGTTAAGAAATACTCTACATTTTGGGACAATGCACACAATACTGTGTCTGACATCATAATAGAGAAAATTAATGAATATTTCAAAGTTTACAATGAAAAAAAAATAAGAATGAATCTCATCTTGACTAGCTGGAGTGAAATTCAAAGGAAAATTTATAGCATAATCATCATGACAGTGCCTTATTAGGACACCATTGCTCTTTTAAAGGGAAAAATTTTTTGTTCCTTCACAGCTTCTGATAGCCACTACAAGCAAATATAATGATTTCATTTAAAATACTGTCCCTCTCCCATTTGAAATGAGCTTTGTATTTTCTTGCTTTCAGAAAGAGCTAAGTTGAATTTTACTGCCTCATAATAAGCAACATTTTTTGTATGAAGACATATATATGACCTGTTTGGTCAGTCTTAAAAGCTGGAGTGTTTTATTCCAGATAGCAAGCATGCGTTTTGATTTTGTACTTTACAGCATTTGTTGTCATAAGAAATACATCATGCTATAACCTCTAGTTTCAGAAACAACTTATCTCCAGCAATGAAATTTTCTGCTTTGAAAATACCTGTACAGAGTCATGTTTGGGGTTTTTTACCATCCCTGAAGTAGTTTCCTGTCCATCTGGTTCCATCTCTTTTCTATAGCTCTGAAATCCCTCCCTCAGTGACTAAAACTTCATGGGTTTTTGTACTGTCAGATCAATTTTTGTGTATTACTACTGAACTTCCATCAGTTTTAGAAAGAATTATGGCCACAGCATTACCTGTAATGGGAAAGTATCACGTTAAAATAAAGTAGAGAAAGTAAAGAGATGCAAGAAATGCTATAAGCATTTTAATGAAATAGTACAAATTAATAAAACATTTTAGAATAAAAAAATATCCTTTTTTCTCTTTCCCTTTTTAGTCAGTGCAAGAAATACAATCCGTTATATTTTTTTTTTTGCTTATGGATCTTCAATACATGGTTAATTCAATTAATCTTTAAAAATAGGCAGATAGAACAATCATTCTTCTTTTTAGATGCAAAATAAGTACCACATTTCATCATCTTGTGGATTATATTCTTGACTCTTTGCTAACATTGTTACTCCAAAATAGCTGGAAATTTATTATTTGAGGAAATGAAGTGGAAGCATTGATTATACCATAACAAGGACTGTGTTTTGACACTGGCCTCCATCCAAAAGTGATAAGTAATGCTAACATTAGTTGAAAGCCTTGTTGACTTGAAGAGCATCCTCAGGAAATAATTGCACAAAGCCAAACAATTTATATTCTTTTCATTACCAAGTGTATGATGAGTGACTTCCTTTAGTCTCAAGATATTATGATACGTTAAAATTTCAAATAAAAAAATTACCTAACTTCTCATCTTTAACAAGTTATATGAAGTTAATTTTTAAAACTCAGTTTTGATTAGACTCTGCTAATTCACTAAAATGTGATATTTTTTAAAAAGTCTTAGAATTAAATTTCAAGAATTTTTTTTTTAAGGTACTACGTGTGTAGGTTTTTCAAAGCCAAATCTCCAAACTGTATGAAGACTTCACGTTAAAGAAGAAAAGCCTTAAAACAGCAAACTAGTGCATTGCTGTGGTGTATTATTTGTGTCTCATAGACACAAAGTAAGGGAAAGATTTTTTTTTTTCTTGTTAGAAATTCAGCAGAAAATAAACTCTAGCAAGAACTTCAAACTATAGATGGTGAAATCCATGGGTGAGATTAGGACAAATAAAACTGTCAAGTAGAAATCTTATAATGGAAGCAGCTGAACAAGTTAGCATCCTGTACTGGAATTGGTAATTATGGCTTCAGGATTATGATTGTACAATAACAGCTGGGGATTTACAGTAAATTTGGCTCTTGGGCTTCAGCCAGAGACTCATTTGTATCTTGCTGAATTTAAATCAGTTGTTCTGCAAAGGAAGTAGCTATAGTTCAGAAAGTTTGTTAATTTAGAGTGGCAATCTGTCATGCATAATTCTACAGTAGCTACTACAGTACATACTCTTGCTGAACTCTTTGCAAGGGTAAGTGGTAATTGCAGTAGTTGGCTGAAGGTTTACACTGAATTTTCTTTTGGTCTGAAGTTGAAATTATTTTTAAAAATACAAAGTTATACATAATTCTGATTAGTAAAATTGAAATTGCTATTAATACTAAACTTGGCATTCCCGTGGTGATTTACATGAAATAAGCTACAATCATTTTTAATAGAAAGGAAAATTGAAGTTTTCACTAAAAATACAGAATGGCTAGAATTTATCTTTTTTTCTTCTCTTGCTAGATCAGTATATAAATTACAAGGTTTGGAAAAAGTTTATTTTTGCCTCTGAGCTTCTACATTGGCATCCACCGGATTAGAATCTTCCTATAAATCTGCAATCTCTCTTTCTGAGTACAGTACAAAATCCCAGAAGGAAAGTGTTCCATACTTGTGTTGTTGTTTTGATAAAGTACAGGCATTTTGGAATGTCAATTAACTCTCCCGACAGGCTGAGCCAAAACGCTGCCACAGAAAATGCAGAAAGCAGATTCGGTTTTTGCAGGAGAAACTACTTTACATTATACAAGCAGCAAATTAGCTTTAAAAATATTGTAGTGAAAATATTACTGTGACTATTTAGATCAGGGATACTACTGAATGTTCTTTTAAGATGCAGGTGCTGGTTCTCTTATAAAATATTCTCTACTAGGATGCAGTTGTTTTTTGGAACAGTGTGGAACATACTGAATAGCATACTAATTTTGGAGTAGCTTCTTTGGTTGTTCAGCATGAATAAGGACAATAAAATTTTGTTGTTCTGAAAGTGAGGAAAATTATACATTAGCATAATAATTGGTGGGACTCTTATACTGCTCACATAAGGTGTTGGGATTACTTGAAAGCAGCCAATGCAAAGAATGAAGTGGTGTCTCTTTACCTTTTGTAAATGGCGGTGATTGAATACTGGGGAAAAATACAGTCAAGTTTATGGAAAAGACAGGTATGTTGTGGCGAGGGAAGGGAATAATCCTTATACTTAGGTGTGGCTCTTACTGTTCCTTTAGTTTAGGACATGGAACAAAGGGTAATGGCTTTAAACAGGAAGCGCATAGATTTAGATCATATATTAGAAAGAAATTATTTACTGTGAGGGTGGTGAGGCATTGGAACAGGTTGCCCAGAGAAGCCGTGGATGCCCCAGCCCTGGAAGTGTTCAGGGCCAGGCTGGATGGGGCTTTGAACAACCTGGTCTAGTGAAAGGTGTTCCTGCCCATGGGAGTTGGAAACCAGATGATCTTTACGGTCCCTTCTGACATAAACCATTTGATGAGTCTTTGATTTTTATTTTCTCAATTTTTTTCTCCTATGAGATGACAAAAAATATCTTGAGGTGTTTCAAAAGTTGCCAAGGACAAACCACAGAAATTATTAGCTGAAATATTGTCAGTAGTGTATGCAAGAATTCAGGCTTATATTCTCCCAACTGAAGACTGCATTTTTTCTTAACTCCATATTTTGCTCTTTGCATTTTAAAGCATTTATCAATTTCTCTTTGGAGTGAGAAGAGCATTAAAAACACTGTTTTTAACTAAAAATAGAATTGGTGTTAGGATTTGTGTATTTATGGCTATTCCGTACCTTTCTAAGGTTTGCAGGTATTTATTGGTCTGAGTTTTTATATGTGGATTTTAGCAATTAGATGTAATTGCCAATCAAAATATTGGAAGAAGCATCTGATGAGCATGGCACAGATGCTTTATATGTGATTCCAGTAGTATAAATCAGTATTTATGAGGCATTCTACTAAGAAATCTGTTGCATGTGTGTATTTTTGTAAGAGTGACAGGCATAAATCTGGTTTTGACCTTGAGTTTGACATTCAGAAGACGGTGTCTATGTACACCCATATTATTTAATCCCTCCACCCAGTTCCCAGTTCAGGAGCTATGTATTTCACACGTGTTCCTGAATCTTAGTGCAATGAGAAACAGGTGGGCACCAATTACCCCTTTTTCCCCCAGGTATCTCAGTTTCTACATAGGAGCCAGCTAAGCACACCCAGACTGCAGATATCTGCTGTGCACGACAATTGAGCTGAGATTACAAGGTGTGCTGCATAATTGAAAAGGAGTTGCAGATGCAACCAGCATAATATAACCTTCCTGCTTAATTCCCTTCCCTTGAATAAACCACGTTCCGACTTGGAACACATAAATAAACATAATTTAAACCTTAACTGTGGATACTAGAATCTAACACATGCCTCAGATTTAAGCTGAAACGACCCCCCTGCCCAGGCAAAAGAGTCCAAAGACCTTCAGTTCTCCTAATACAGTAATGAAATCCTTTATCAGGTACATAGAGACACTTGCTTCACACCATCTGAGGTTTTCAATGTGAATTTCAGTGGGAATCGATGAGACACATTCAATTGCATGTTTGGGTCAAATTCCATTGCATGTACAAAATTTTGTTGTTAAATCACTTATCCCTTAAAACAAATTATTCCTAGATCAAATAATTAAAAATATTAAGCCTAGGAGTGTTTCCCTTAATTGTAGAAAAGCCCATAGACACTTTAATGATTAGACACTTTTTAATTACTCATTATGTTCTGTACATTTTTGATTTTGTTAGTTTTTGAATATTAATTTAATAATAATTTTAAATTTAAAAAAACCCCAGCATTTTAATTACTCATTTGTTTGTTGTTTTTTTTTTTAATAGACCAGTTTAACATTTGTTCTTGAAGACAAATTGCAGGTGAAGGACTTACTTTCCAATTGGAATAATCCCTCAGAATTTCATCTTGTACTAATTTCTAGCTCTTTAAAACAAAGTCTCCTCTGATCCATATCATAATATTTAGCATATCATCAGTTTTCATCAAAAGTACATTTCTATAATGCCTGTCCTTCTCCTCTGCAAATACTGTCCTTTGTTATGTGTTATGACTTGGTCTTGCAGTATGCAAAGCTAGGATGGAATATGCAGAAGTATAAGCTGAAAAAACACAAATAGTATTAATGCTATTTCCTAATGCCATGTCCTCAGCACTGCAAGATTCATTGTAAAAGTCTGTTGTAATTGGATCACACTGCTGTAGGTATAACCAATTTCTCACTTCTGCTAATCAAGTTATTCACTTTCTTTTGCTTCCCTTCCTTAAAATGAAGCCAAGGGCCCTGCTCTTTTGTCAGCCTGCCTGGGGTTTAGGCAGAAGGCTTAATTAATGTCTTCAGCTGTGATCTGGAAAATGCACTCTCTCACAGACAATTTGGATAGATCCCTACGATTCAAATAAAGTAAAACTAAGAAATCTCTAAAGGCTGAAAGTTCCAAGTCAGAAATGTAACTGAGAAATCATTATCCTGAGAATGAACAAAACTATTTTTTTAGTTTTCATCTTTAGAAGTCATTAGTTTCTTAAACATTTTAATTATATTAAACCTTGAATATCTAGTCTTCTTGCTTGTGATCCTATTGTGCTTTCCTGTACAAATAAGAAACTATTTTAACTAAGTTTTAGTGGGCAGGGAATCTTTAGAGAATTAGAATCCACGTTTCTCCATACATATATATATATATGGTTTTCAGAAAAAAGTAAGTACCTCTGCAGTTCATCTTTTCATTGCTAAAAGATTTTATCCTTTTATTTTTTTTTTCAGTAATTTTTGAATATTCAAGTATCTAGTGTATGTTTATGAAATGTGTTTAAAAATTTATTTTACATATCACTGTAATGTCTTAGGATCACAGTGTCTTGAGAATTTGCTATATGTGCCTACTTACATGTTTATTAGGCCTCTAGCTTTATTCAGTTGTCTTTCTGTATCTTGGAATAATCTTTGGTGATTCAATGTTTAACTTCTTGGCTTTATTTTATTTACAAAAATAAATGCCATTCTAAACTGATTGTGATATTGTCAAAATAGTTAAAGAATATGTTTTATTAAAAAACCAAATCATTATTGTATAAACGTGGAAAATGGAACAACTATCTGCTTCACTTTTATTATGTTTTGGTTTTCCACTTCTTTAACACAATTATGAAGGGTAAATTTGGTAAGACTCTTTAAATAAATTAACCTTTTTTAGACTGAGATAAACCTTTAAATATGAAAGATATCTAGAAGGAATGTCTAGAAGGCCCTCCGGTGCCTTCATGTTTCATACTGTTTTTGAGAGCAATAGGCACCATTTCTAGGCAACACATGATTGCTTAGAATATAGTTTTATTACCTTTATGCCATTCGTGTTTTGTACGATGATGGAGTACAACGGTTAGGAGAAGCAGAACTAGGACCAGTATTTATTTCTAAAGGTCCACAGCTCTCTCCAGCATTACAGGCAAGTTGGTCTCTGCACCTCAATTTCTTGTCTGCAAAACAGGGCTAACAGCACATCCCTACCCCAGAGAAGGTCATCAGCTACATACTTTAAATGATTGTGTGTGCTGTTAGACAATGTAAGCAAATAAGAACATCAGTCAATGAGGGTATTAATAAAAAGCACGGAAGTATTCTTATTTGCATGGAGTATTCTATATCAAGCATACTGAGATGATCCATTAATATTCAGTGCCCTCTGTTATTATTACAAATATTATTTTGTTTCCTCTCTTGAAGATCAAGCTTGTAGGCATCATTCTAAGCTCATCCTTCTCTTATAATTTATTTCCTTTGTGTTCTGAGACTGATGAGCTATAAATTGCTCATGAGATGTAATGGGTTTTCTAATCAGAAGCTGTAAAGAGTAGAGCCTGTCATTATTTTATTGCTTTACTAAACAGTTTTACTAATGAGGCTACTAATACAATGTCCCCATTAAAAGATGAAACTCATGATGATATTTCTCCTGATTGGGAAAGAAGCATAAGCAGTTTTATTGTGAATTGTTTCTAGCAAATATCTTTATCCTTTGAGATGTTTTGAAGGCAGGATCACCAACACTAGAAATATAAAAGTAAGCAGTAGCTCTGTCAAAGTAAGATGGAAAACTAGGAAAGATTTAATTCAACCTTTTTGTCTCAAATATTCCCTTCCAAAATAATGCAAGTAAGCTCTGACTCTCAGCAAATGTATTTATAGCATCATAATATCATATTTCTTACAAAAATGCATTAGGAATGCAGCATCACATCCTATAACACATCAGATCCTATAACCTTTCACAGGGCTTTTCTCCTTTGAAAATTGAATAAAGTTTGATCATAAAGACAGTATGCAAAATGTATCATATTCTGAGGAACTGAAGGTGTCACTGACTTTCTGGAGCTAGGCACCCTATGACTTCCCTTCCTCTAGGAACTGTTTGGTTTGCTTTTGGTTTGTTTTTACTCTATGCTCCATGAAAATTAATCATTATCGTCTGCAAGAATCAATCTAAATATTTCTGATTCTCTTTTGCATGTGTGCAAAAGTGGAAGAAAGTAATCCTCATCACAGACGTAGAGTTGTACAAGATTAATATTCAAGTCTCTGATCTTGGTCAAGGTGACTTAAGAGAACCGTGGTCTCCAAGGTGATGCATCTTTTTTTTCTGGTTTTGATTAAAAAAAAAAATCCCATTTAAAAAGATATCTCGTTTTATGTAACATTCATAACTACTTTGATTTCAGTCACCTCTTGAATTTCCAGAATAAGTGGGGAAAAACTACCTGGTTCTCATGCTTTTAAAGAATGCCAAGAAATGAAAAGAACTTTCCCAACCAGTTTGGATGGCTAATAGTGATTACAGAGCGTTACAGCTTTGACTGGCTTGCCTGGCAGTGAATGAATTGTGCCAGTTTCAGGAAAAACTTCTGTACAGTGAAAAAGATTTTGAGTTTTATTTTGCCTTTTGTAGTTGCAGAAGTTGACTAATACTGCTTTCCGATGTAGCTTCAAGTCTTGGTTTGAAAGATAAAGAAGTGTGTTTGTTAAATGAGTCTCTTTGGCTCTCATCCTTTAGAGGAATGTAGAGTGGAGAATGGACCACCACCATTAGAATTTTTTTTAAGTGCTGGAATATTTTCATGTCTTTTGAAAATGATCCAATTTTTTAGTGCAGGTATGCATATTGCTCCTTAGCCAGATGAGAAGGTAGGGTCTGAGAAATTTTCTTTTCCCATTATTCTTCTCAGCAAAAAGCATAATTTATTGGTATGCAGGCCAGTGTGACTGAAGTAACAGCTGCGTCATTTCCATCAGATACAATGTTGGACACAAAATTTCCAATACCATTTGTATTTTGAAATGTGAAGACTCATTCCATGACAGAAGTATAAGTCTGATTCCTCAGAGTGTGTGCAGTGTAAGTGAAATGAAATTATCAATCTAAATTTATTTGTACATTTATGAGTTACCTTTGTGGTTCAGGTTAGGAAGTTAAGTGGTTACTTCACAGAAAAAAATCACACATTTTCCATAAGGGTAATATGGTAAGTTGAGATAGTTAATTATTATATAAGTGTGTTGTTTTTTTCATGAAAAAATAATTATCTGTGCCCTGTGTCTCATCTCTTTCAACAGCCACAGTACTGAGTGGTCATTTCTCATAATTCAGGTATCTCTCAGTCCAATTGTCCTCTTGCATAAATTTTATCTTTTCAGAAGCTCCTGCTTTTAAAGTCTTACAGGAAATTTTAGTCATTGTTCATTTCTCCCTTACCTACCCCATTAGGACACACTGAAAAGGCAATTAAAAGAAAAGGAAATCATATGCCAACCTTGAGATATTAGTTTTACACCAGCTGAGAGCCATTAATTGAATTGAAATAGCCCAGCAAATGGACCTAATTGGAATAGCAATGACTCAGAAAACGTGTACCAAGCCTGAGGTGTTACTGTCAATGGAGCAGACAAGTGCATTGAAAATCTTGTCAAAGACTTGCTTTCTTCTAATTTGACTAAAATAACTAATCATGCTTTTTTAAAAAAATCTCTGTAAGCTTGATTTGACTTGAACAAAATCAGGATTCAGTTTAAATATATAAAGTGAAAATATTTCAATGTTGTTCAGTCTCAATACCAATCCTGATAAATATAAATACTATCATTTTAATACTTCTTAGAAGTATATTTATTGCTACTGTTTCATTTTGCTAGCAAGATCAGCTAAATTTTCTAACTTGTAAGAACTTGCAGATGTTAATTGTGACTATATTTGCATGCCCAAGTAGGAAGGAATTAGAAAATATTATTTCCAGTTTATCTTCAAAGTATTTGATTTTTGTTCAGTCGTATTTGTTTTGTAGTTTGCAATGAAAAATAGAGAAATCTTGAAAACAACCCAAATCAGAAACCAAACCGCCCTGGTATTCAAGAGGCATTTGTGAAGTTTTTTTGTTTGTTTATGGGGCTGTATTTTGTTTTTGGAAGTTGTGGTATATAGCTAAAGCATTCTTTTTTTGTATATTTACTAACTTCTTTCTCATGAATTTTAGAATAAGGAAACCTCTGTGGAGGGCAAAAGAAATAATGGATAACACTCAGATTTTGGACAAAATACTAATGCTGTTAACTACTGAAATTTTGACCTAACTCCATAATAGATTAGGATTGTTTCTTAATTTCATTTTGTAAATAAAAATTGATCATTTTCTGTAAATGTACGACTAGGTTAAATAAATTTTAAAATTAAACAGTTTTAAATTAAATAAATTATTTTTAAAAGCTTTTTTCAGACTTAATAGAGGGAAGATGCCCCAAAAAATGGCATGTCCTTGAGCGCAACAATTACCATTTTAGTTTATCCTAGTAACTGATTTGCTGCTCTAGATTTGTTTCTCTGGAATTGTCTGGGGAGCTTCAAGAATGGATCACAGAAGTGTGTGTGATATTTATTATGCTCCTTCAGCTTTCCCAGTTTCTGTCACATAATGACTGATTCAGACCTTGCAACATGAAGATTTAGGTAGCTTGTTTTCTTCTTTTCTTGCAGCCATATCTATTGTAGCAGTAGGTGTTCTGCTTCCTTGTGATAATCTCTAATCCTTTCTTAAACTATGTAGACTGCTGTGTATCCCTATTAAGTCTCTTAGGTCAATTATTTGCTTTATAAACCCCTTCCCCAGAAAACAACTTGAAACATTCTTCCCACCCACCACCCACATATACTTCCCCCCACCAAAAAAAACCCAAAAAACAACCCCATTACAACAACTTAATAGTTTTCAACCTGTTGACCTTGTGCTTTCTTAGCTATCTCATGTTAGTGTATTAGAACAGAAGGGAAAGAGAAGCCCTAAATTTCTTTATATATTATAGGTATTTTAGTCTTGATTATGTTTCCACTTAAATCAACAACAAAAGCAGTCTATTTAATTTAGCTCCTGTGAGAAAGAGGTACTTTCAAATCACTGGTTTAATTTTAAAATGTTTTTTGTTAATGTTGTTATTTAAAAATCTTTAAAATGGGATTCCTCTATAAATTGGGTTCTTATCAAAACTTTGACACAGTGCAACCAATGCAATGCAGAAGTCACCTATTAATTCTAAAAACTACAGAAAGTATTACCAACACTTTAAATTGTCAATTATTATTTCTGTTGATGCCTTATTTAAAATAAATGCTTCTTGTGATGCATTCCAGATGTGTCTCTATGAGTGGAGATTAAAAATTCAGCTATCAGGTAGCTGAGAGCTCCAATATCCAATGCTTTGACAACCTCTGTGATGTAACTGATTTATTTAGAGAAAAGTTTAAAAATTGAAAAGCTGAAAGCCCACTGCTACCTCAAAATTCTTTGTATTCATCAGCCTAATATTTTAAAAGATCAGTAGTTGTGGTTTTAATTTATATTTTCATATTTAATTCCACAAAGGTAATTCTTAACTTGAAGATAAGCTGCAATGAAATTTCACCTGCAGCACCAAAGTGCAACTGTAACCAGGAGCCTTTACCTAATGATATAGGTTCATCCGAGTCACTATAGATGTTTGTAGTAACAACCTTTAAATCGTACAGCTACCGTGGAAACCAAGTTTATAGTTGATGATTGCCTGTGGCCATGACTTTGAAAGGGACTTTTCAGCCTTTGCCATTGTCCAATCAATATCAACATTGCAGGTAATAGGCATACCAACTGATATTTAAGGCTGAGAGATCTGAGATCTGGGGTTGTTCAGCATGGAGAAAAAAAGGCTCTAGGGAGACCTTACTGCATCTTTTCAATATTAAAGTGGGCTTATAAGAAAGATGGGAACAAACATTTTAGTAGGGCCTGTAACGATAAGACAAGAGGTTTTAAAATAAAGAGGGTAGATTAAGACTAAATATAAAGAATAAATTTTTTTACAACGAGGGTGGTGAAATGTTGCAACAGATTACCCAGAGAGGTGATAGATGCTCCTCAATTTTGGTTCTTTCTCTTATGGTAATTCTTGTTGGTTTATTACTGTTTATAAATCAGCAGCATGTGAATAAGTTAACAAGAGACAAACAATTTCCTTGCCAGACGCAGGGTAGTGGATTTATCTTAAAAAAAAAAAAAGTTAGAAAATCTGAACATATCCTATCTTTCAGACCCTGTTATCCTCCCTTACTCTTCTTGATATTAGTTTTGGTTCCAGTCTTTTTGTCTCTTTCCTTTCTTGCATCTAAAAATAATAGATTTCTCATAAAGGGTAAAAGCCCATATAAATATCTGTTGCAGATTCCCTACTGGAAATGTAATTGCATCAAATGCATGTATAAGCTTTTTTGAGAACACAAATTTTATGTAATATGGCTTGGATTTCATATGTTATAATAGCAGGGTATGTTTAAATAAGGACAGTGCATTTTTGTTATTCTAATTGTAAAATATCCTTTGAAAAATATATATAAGACACAATCCTGTGCTTTATATTTGCACTGAAAATATATAGTAGGTATAAATGTGTTGTATCTATCTTAGTACACCACCAGTTTTAGTAAGAGCCTGTAAAGATGATTGCTCAGTACTGATTTAGAGACTCTTGTTTACTCAATTTTCCTGTTTAGATTTGCTGCCAGGACTAATTTGGCATTGTTTTATCCATGGGCTTTTACTTCAGAAATGTCTTTCTATTTATACCATACTGAAATTTATGCAAAAAATTACACAGCAGTCTGCCTTAGTGTGTAGAAGTTTCCATGCCACTGGATGATTGTTCGTAGATGTTTCCTTTGGTACTTCTTGGTGATGCACTTTGTGAGAACAGTAATGTATTTCCTCAGTGTAGAACCACTTGATTTGAAGGAAGACTGTAGCCTGCAGAAAGAAAGGAACCAAGGGACAAAGGTATTTTGAAAAATCAAAGAAGAATTGATTTACAGGGCAATATCTTCTGAGTATTTGCTCGTGACAAAATATGAGTATTAACTATCTTAGAGGAGTCTTTGGTAAATAAATAACTTCTCAGGGGAGAGCCAGATACAGTATTAAGGTATACACTTATAAACCAGAAGCTTTGTAACAAATGGTTGTTACTGTAAACTAATATTTTTAATATTAGTTTATTTATTATCATTAATAAATACCATACACTTGTAAATTGATTTAGATGACAGCATGATGATATAGATGATACAATTCTGAAATATCAAGCTGTTGTATTCTTCAGAAAAGGAGACTTAACTTTCGTCAAGGGACTTTTTTACCCTACAATGTTTTTGAGTAATTCACATGCCAAATAAGATACTGACTGTTTCTGTGAAGCTTATTAGGTTTAAGAACAACCAGAATGTTCTTTTTGGGTGCAGCTGTAAATGTCAGCCTAACCCATAGACATTTTTTTCACTGATAAATACCACCCAAGAGTCTCTAATGCAGTTCTGGAACAAAGCTTATCTTCATGTTTCCCTCTGGGAGACCACAAAGGTTTCTGAGGATATGCTTTGAAAGAGCTTCGTACTGAGTGGTGGTAAGATATAAGGTTTCAGGATAAGGGAGGTCTTTATACAAGAACTAATACATGAAAAAATACAGAAATTCACCTTGGTCCTTATTGATTCCATCACCATGTTTATCAATATACTTCTGAGAAAACAAAGTGCTGTCAGCTTTATTTGTGGGGGTATGCCACAGTCATATGGGGGACCTAAGGAACAAGACTTAATACCACTCTGTATTTGTTTCTATTAATAGAATCACTGCAGTTGAATATTTACTACAGGTGGAATGTACCTCTGCTGCTCATCTGGTCCAATTCCTCTGCTCAAAACACGGCCAGCTAGAGCAGGCTGCTCAGTCAGGTTTTGAATATTTCTAAGGATGGAGACTCCAAAAGATCTCTGGACAACCTCTTGCAGTGCTTTAGCACACTCAGACTAATTTTTTTTCTTATATTTAGATGGAATTTCTTATATCTCAGTTTGCACTAATTGGCTCTTTTCCTGTCACTAGGCATCACAAAGAGGGCTCTGGCTCAGTCTTCCTCCTCCCTTTTATCAGGTGTTTATAGACATTATTAAGACCCTTTGCTTCAAGGCTTCTTTTCTCCAGTCTGAACAGTACAGCTCTTTCAGCATCTTTTCCTATGACACATGCTGCAATTCTTTCACGACTTTTGAGGCTCTCTGCTTCAGTAGGTTGGTGTCTCTCTTCTATTGGAGAGCCCAGAACTGGTCCTAGAAATCCAGATGGTTCTTGCAAGGCTAGATAGACCTGTTGGTGATGCTCTTCCTAATGAAGCTCAGCAGACTTTTGACCTTAGCCTATTGAGGTCCCTCTGAATGGCAGCGTAACCATTAGATGCATCCACACTTCTCCTGTATTCATATGTCATATGAAGTTTCTGATGATGCACTCTGCTGTTGTCTAGGTCACTAATGAAGGAATTAAACACTGTTGGTCCCAGTATAGATCCCTAAGGTACACTCCTGGTGGATTGGCTTCCAGCTGGACTTCGTGCCACTGATCACAACACTTTGAATGCAGCTGTTTAACAGGCAGTTTTTAGTCCACTTAATTGTCATTTTATGTCGACCATCATTTTGTCTATGAGGATATCATGGGAGACAGGGTCAAAACCTTAAGATAAACAACATCGACTGCTCTCTCCTCTTCCACTGAGTTAGTCATTTCATTGTAGAAGGCTGTCAGTTTGGTCAGACATTTCTTCTTCATAAATCCAATCGGACTACTCTGATCTCCATCATCAATTTGCAGTTGCTAAAGCCATTTTGAGAGTGCATGTTTTCAGAACCATCTAAGTATTTGGGATGGCCGTGTTTATTCTAAGTAAACTAAATTGAAGAAAATAGCTTAAGAAGTGTCTATAAAATACTGTTCCTGTAAGTTTTTTATTATGGTAGATTGTTGCATGCTATTTTTTGCCCACAAAAAGAAAAAGAGAATCATAAAACATTCTGTATCGATAAAATTACATTGAACAGTAATATAGCACATATTACTGAACTTTACCACATGATACAGTATTTCAAAATAAATAAGGCAAAAATATGACTCAGGGAAGTTGACAGAACTTCCCTTCAAGCAGAATTCTAGTGTAACATCAGCAGGGAAGAAGGCCATCTGTCCATGTGTTTTTCTGAAACGATATTCAGGTTTGTTTGGAAAACAACCAGATCCTGTCCTTGTAGAGGTTGGCAAATCTGTGATATAAAATGGAGTCATTTAACAGATCGAAGGTTTTTGTGCAATTTAAGAGACTAGAATGACAGGGAAGGAAACTGCCTCAGCAGTAAAAAAATCAGTGTATGCCCTGTCCTCATCAAATAATAATAATAATTTTAATACTTAGAGCTTGATAGCTCTTTAAAAGTTAATACATATAGTAAAGCCTAAGCTAAGGCAATATCATTTGCTGCACATACTTTTAAAGCTCTTTATAAGTATATTCTCTGTAAGTATCTTCCCTATGCCAGGAAAGGATATAGATTATTTTTTGTCTCTGCAGTACTTTGGTACTTTAAGTCCTATATTTCCTGAAATGTGTTCTCTTTCAAAAGACATTGAAAATTATGTTCATATGTGGTACCTGCAATTAGTATATCGAAACTTGAAGTTTTATCAAGAATTAATTTGAACTGTAAAACTGAAAATCTTATGCACATTCTCTAAACACAGCCATCTTGTTAAATACAAAATTCTCATTTGAGAATTTTACCATCAAGCTATTTATGGTAGAGATACTCAACGCCCATGGATTTTCAGGCCAGTTTGCCTCACTAATTTACAAATCCTTGAAGATGTACAGGAATGTTACATATTGCAACTTATGTGACTAAGGTTGTTCTTCATGAAGAAATCTTCTGGATTTCAACTCTGTCTCTATTTTGTTTTCCTACACTTGAAATTAGTTTTTTACAAATCTTGGCCTGCAATGATATTTTGATACCTATAACTCATCTTGGTTAGTTGGGAAAGAACATGGTTTGCCAAAGGGATGTGGGAGAGAGAGCATTGCAGAAGTTATTGGCTTAAGGCTCTGTTATCTAGATTGTAATGAAAGCTAGATTAATTAATTGTTCTGACTTGAAAATACATGTATATAGCAATTTAACTTTTTTGTCTTTTGTCAAAGCAGTGAGACAATAATTTCATAAATTACATTGGACTCAGACTGTTGAGAGAAATTACTTTCCCTGCTTAGTAGCTTTTGACTTACAGATGCACTGCTGTTCTTGGATATCCTTGGTTTGATATGCTGTTCTTGTGACACACAGGAAGAGAGACTACACTATGTAATACTTAATTTTGCTCTCCAGATTATATAGAACTTCCTAGGTTTACACCAATACCATTTATTATGCTCAGAAGATGAGAGTAAACCAATTTTAAATTAATGCACTATGTTCCTAAAGGAAAAAAAGTATGGGAAGCTGCAATCTGTTCTTGTGGTTTTGGAACCCTGTAGAGCAAATTCAATTCAACAAGGATATCATAAATGCCAGAAATATTTTGGGAAGGTCTGAGCATAACAGGAGATCTTGCAAATAATAAATTTTAAAAAAAAGGAGAAAACTAAATTTAGCTAGTTATACTTAAGAGATTTGAGCACCAAGCAAAAGCCCAAGAATCTCTTTTAAAAAGGAACAAAACAAAAATGAAAAAGATTTTTCAGGTATGAAAATTTTAAGAACATTTTTCAAAAATTGGGTTCTTTTAGTCTCTATGGAACAGTCTCACAACTTATTAAAAAAAAAAAAGTGGACTACACATTAGGAATTCATAACATTTCAGTTTATATGTTTATAACTCAGAGAGAACCCAAAGAGACAGTATATACAAGATACATGAGCATAAAACGCCCTTGAAATGGTTTTGACATATTAGGCAGTTATGACTTTTAAGCTCAGTGATTTGAAAATTAAGTGACACAGCAGGCAGTGTGGATTCAATATAAGCATTAGTGCACAGAAAGTAAGTTTATTTATCTTAGAGGGTTCATGGTCCTTTTTTAAGGGAAGAGAACTGAGGCAAGAGAATCAGGAAACATCTAAAATAAATTTCTGAACAGATCAGCCATCGAGAAAACTGCTTCCACTCTTTAGCTGATAAAGAGATTGAATTTTTACATAATCTGTTGTTTCTGATAATATTTCATGATGTAGAAATATCAGATTTCACTCCTAAATTAGTCAGTCCTGTGTTACAGATGTGGAACGTGGTATTGTTTCATTTCAGTAGGTATAGAATGAAATAAGTTCTTGAAAGAGAAACCAGATATAAGTCATGGTTCATAGAATCACAGAATGTTAAGGGTTGGAGAAGACCATAAAAATCATCTAGTCCCAACCCCGCTGCCACGAGTTGAAGCATTCAGTATTATTTTTGTTTGCTGTGTTTGACAGATGAACTCATCTTACTCTTCTAAAAGACTCAGACCAATGATGAAATTCAGGTTTTCACACATCCAGAGTTTGTAACTTTAAAGAACAAACAGCTGGCCTTGTGATAAAGGCTGGCTTCATTTCAAGGGAGAATACTTGAAAGGGATATACTGACTAAACCATTTTTTTCCTATATTGCAGCAATTAGAACAAACATGTATTGTCATTTTGCCATGCAAGTTTGTCTTAGCCTTTTGAAATTCATGTAGAAGTAGGCATACAGAGCAGGTAGAGCAGTGTCCGCTCAGGGACACTGGTCTGAAACATAATTCTTTGTTATATCACTCTTAGTGAAATGATTTTAATAATCTGGAGACATTTCTTCAAGCCCTGAGGCTTTGCAAAATGCCAACAATTGTAAACAATCTTCAGTACGCCAGGAGTGAGGCAGAGGTCCTTGTATTTGACCATGATGTTTTACATGCCACTAGACAAATGGAGGAAGAGCTTGCCTCAGAGGGGTCCAAAGGGGGCCCTATGCACTATGAAGCCTATGGGAATTGTAAGAGCCTGAAACATTGACAGAATACATGGACACTTTTATGTTCCCTTGTTGGAATGACTTTCAAAGGCAGCATAGATGTGACCAAAAAGGCTATGGAAGAAGTTGCTAGAAATTCTGGAATTTGTCTTGATTTCACTTAAATCCATGTATGTGCGTCTATAGCCTCATTCACCCTGCCATTTTTCTAAAATGCAAGACTCCTCTGTTTTAAACACAAATATCTATTCTCTCCCTATTGTTGCCTGAAAGTTTTAATATGAACTGAAATATGGTCATTGGCTAATTTGCTAAAATGTTGGTCATCCATTGAGTTAATATTTGGTTGCAGTTTTTTGTTGTCTAAAACGTTTATGAATCTAAGTTTCTTCCCCCCAAATCCACTGTTTCACAGATTGGTTCCTAATGATAAATCAGTATTCCCTGCTGATTTTTACTTATTATAATTTAAAACAAACCTGGTTTTGTTTTTTATCTCAGTAGTAAACTAAAAATTATACTGCCACTTTTCTGAATGAGACAATGAAGAAGTTTAAGGTAATTTGATGTTTTCAGGCAGTAAATTATACAGAACACCTATTTATATTGTAAACTCCAGCCTTTTCCAAAATTCAGTTATGGTATGGAAGAGTCACAGAGATCCAGCACACAGCTCAGCTAGACAAGTTTCACCAAGTTTCTCACCAGCAGTGTGAGAGCACTAGGCTTTGGTTCTTTGATACTATTGTGACAAAGTGGAAAAGATTGCTTACAAAAATATTGCTCTTTTATCTGTTTTGTTTTACTTTGTTTCAGAAAGTTTGAAATAATCAGATTTTACTATCTTGTAATTGCAGTTTTATATCAAAAAATATTTCCTCATTTTAGGTGGCAGTAAAGTATAGACAGTACAGCTATATCATTGCCACATACAGATACTGAAATGCCATTTTGTGGTAAGCAGAGACCATCAGAAATAACTGGCACAGTTATTGTGTGTACACACAAGGCCGCTGTATCTGAAGCAGCATAAAGAAACTTACATCAACGCTAGCACCTCCCTTTGTAAAATTGTTATTAGCTATTTACACCTCCTAGATCTCTTGTGTAATGCTTGAGCACAAAAGAACCTTTGGTTGGTAAAGCATCTACATCAGAAATTTGACTAGTGACTGACTGATGTGTGTGCCTTTATTCCCTAACAATAGCAAAGCAAAGCCAGCATTTCTTCTTCCACTTCTAGAGATAATAAAATACATTGTGATCTAATCTATGTCAAAGAACTGAGTGAAAGGCTTTAAAAAACACTTTTTGCTATTAGCAGTCTACCACTTGTGAATGGACTTGTCATTCAAACAATCTAAAATTGAAAATTAAATTAAACTTTAGTAATCCATTGTAATTAACACTAAGAAACTGATTACTTATATTTTCTGGAGGGGAACCTCAAAATTAATCACATTGTGCAGAACTTGATTTTACTTTTAAATTCGGTGAAATTTCCATTGTGTTTATAATTCTCCTACAACACTTGAAGAAAATTTATCCCTAATTCAATCAGTTCTCTCACTTAGGGCTTTAGAAGAGCCCTCAGATATCATGAATCACTGGTAACATGGTAGAATTTAATGACTCCAAATGAATCTATATTAATAAAAGAAGCTATATTAATAAAAGGTAGTTGTATTATACAATGCACTAGGGAAAAGAAGATATGACACAATAAAAGATATATTTGAACCTTAGAAGGTGGCTGTGGTATTTATTGCATCTACAAAATCTGTGCTAGGTCCTCTCAATACTGGGAGTGGATTCTTTTGAGTGTAGCACCTCAGATAGAGAAAAAACATGAAAATTATGTCTGAAAGGTGTTAAGCATGGGGAAACAAAAAAGTTCAATCTTCTGTGTAAAAAATTAAAAGCAAAAAAACCTGGGAAATGTATTTGTGTTGTGGATAGAATTTCAGATTCCATACTCTGTTCCTACTCTCTTGCTGTGAACTTCATCAGGTGAATGAATTAATTTTTTTTCCTTTACCCTTAATTAGAATAACATTTTTAAATTGTTAATACTGAACTGGGGGTATTGAACATTCTTTTAAAAACTGAATGAACTAGAGAAAATCATCTTAGACAGCAAATAATTTTTGGCTTAGTAAAGGGGGACTTCCAAGACCGTGAAGTACTTCACTAAGTAAGTTCTTTGGCAAGATTTCTCTCCACCTCATAGGAATTAGTAGCTTAGTCTAATGAAAGAATGATAAAGGGTGTAAAAACGGGCAGATTATTTGACATATGTAGTCTTTCTAGAGCCCCTGTGGAAAAGATGCCAAGTTTTATAAATAATATGCTTCCACTGGAGTCAAATGGGAAAGAAATTCCATGGGAATCTGGAACAAATTTGAGAACCTGTCCTTGAAACATGCAGTGCAACCTTGCAGCTCACCTTGTCAGGAGAAAAAGATGATGGAGAAATGTGTTGTGGTACTCAGAGTGCTTCCCAGGTCTTGGGTTTTGGTATTCTCTGTTCTTGACTTCACCCTGGCATGAAAGTCAGATGAACTGCATCCGTCCCTCCTTACCCTTCAGCAGTAGGAAATCCAGTCGCCTGAGCAAGTGAAGAAGTGGTTGCTTTTAATGATTCTTTGGAAAGGGAGCCAGGGCTATGAGGCCTGCGAGGTAGAGCACCGGCCTTATTCTGTGCACGACGTAAAAAGGAGTTGTACTCACGAAGGGAAACAAGTTTAAAAGTACTGACTGCTGACTGCTTGTTGAGGAATTAGCTAGGGCATTTAAAAGGAGCATCACATCAAAGCAACATGGGAGACAATTATATGGAAGAGTGTTTTATTAATTTGCTTTTTATTAAGTTGCTTTTTATTTTTACTGCTGGGAATTTTATATTTGAAAATTTGTTTCTATTTTGTTGGCAAAATGCTATTTTGAAAATACAGCCTTCCTGATTTTGAAAGGGATACTCAATATTTTTTATCAATTTGGCATATAAAAATATATATCCAGATAAAGGTAATGAAACTGAATGTGTCCTTCCTGATTTTGTATTAAAATGAAGCTAGTATAGAACTATGTCCCTGTGACAGAGTGGTAATATAATAGATTTTGATAATCTCCATTTCCCTTTATATAAATTTGGACCAGTGTTCTTCTATTGCTATAATTCTTTTTGTATAACTTATAAGACATAAAAAATATGGATGGTAATATAGGTTATGGCTAAATTTTTCCTTACTTTTTGCATTCTCTTATAAAAATTTTCCCTGAGCTTTTCACACTATAAACTACACAGACGCTGACTCAGGGCAGATTTTTTCCCAGCTAGAATTCTTCCTTTTCCCTCAGGATCTTTGACACTTAAGAAGTGCTGACCTAGAAAGAGCACACTGTTAAAATACTGTTTTATGCTAGAATGTCAAAAAAGAAACTGATAGATGACTAGCATTCACAGCCTTTAGCTGACATAGGTCTATTTGATGATGGCTGTGCAGGAAAGAAAATGATGAAATTCAAGCTCAGGAAATTGGGAAATGCAACTGTGTTTCATCATGGCTTTTGCAATTTTATTGGTTGAAAAAAAATCCACTAGCTAATATTAGTATAATGAAGTAAAACTAATTATGGTGTGGTTTCTCCCATTTGATGTATAGTTCTACTTTTGGGGGGATTTATTATTATAGGAAGATGGAAGCATTGCATTTCATAATTGTTAGCACTATTAATCACAGAATGACAGAATCTGCTGAGTTGGAAGGGACCCACAAGGATCATTGAGTGCAGCTCCTGACCCTGAACAGGACCCTCCCAAAGATTCAAACCATGTATCCAAAAGTATTTTCTAAATGCTTCTTGAAGTCTGTCAGTCTTGATGCTGTGACCACTTCCCTGGGGAGCCTGTTCCCGTGCCCAAACACCCTCTGGGTGAAAAACCTTTATCTGATATCCAACCTAAACCTTCCCTGACACAACTTCAGGCCATTGCCCCAGGTTCTCTCACTGGTCACCAAGAGATCAGTGCCTGCCCCTTCTCTTTTTCTCAAGAGGAAGTTGAAGGAATATCTCCCCTCAGTCTCCTCTTCTCCAAGCTGAACAGAACAAATTACCTCAGCTGTTCCTCATATGGCTTCTCCTCAAAGCCCTTCACCATCCTTGTGGCCATCCTTTGGACTCTCTCCAAGAGCTTAATGTCTTTCTTATATTGTGGCCCCCAAAACTACACAAAGCACTGGAGGTGAGGCCACCCCAGTGCAGAGCAGAGCGGGACAATCCCCTCCCTTGCCCAGCTGGCCATGCTGTGCCTGATGCACCCCAGGACACACTTGGCCCTCCTGGCTGCCAGGGCACTGCTGGCTCATGTTCAAGGTCCCTTCCTGCAGCTCTGCTTTCCAGCATCTCATTCCCCAGTCTGTCCATACAACCAGGATTACCCATCCCAGGTGAAGGATCCTGTCTTCGTTGAACTTCATGTGGTTGGTGACTGCCCAGTTCTCTAATTTGTCAAGGTCTCTGCAGGGCCTCTCTGCCCTTGAGGGAGTCAAGAGCTCCTCCCAGTTTTCTGTTGTCTGCAAACTTGCTTAGACATTCAAGTCCTTTGTCAAGGTCATTTATGAAGATGTTGAAGAGCACGGGGACATAGAAATACGAACTGCCGTGAGAACTGCTGTGCCACGCCCTTACTGCTGTGCCACGCCCTTACCGATGCGCCACGCCCCCGTTTGCCTGCTCCTGTTTGCTGTGCTCTGGGTTGCTTGCCTGCTCTGGAGACATTTAAATATCCCCTGGTTGTTCATAGCACTGGCCCTCCTCACCTGGTTGGATATTAAGGGTCGTGATGAGGCTCCTGCACCTTGGGGAGTCCCTGTACAGCTCGATCTCACCCCTGATCTTTCCTTCAGTCATGGCAGTTTATTTCCCTCAGCTTTGCCGACTGAAATAAAAATTCAGAAAGTGTCTGCTCAAATAGATTTTTGATGAAATGAAGTTATTGAACAAGATAAATGAAGAGAAAATAGTTTTTTCAAGGTATCAAGCTGATATTGGAGTATGTCATGTAGATTTATTGCCAGATTATTAGAGGAACCAAAACAATTTTCAATATACATGCATGATTATACATTCATTATTTCATTCAAAGGTTTCCTGGTGCAAGTTGATTCATGCATTATATCATCTATATATACAAGAATATCTTCTATTACTTGCTGAAAAGTTACCACCCTGGGTTAAAGGTTAATAAATTCAAAATATAATATAAATATAGCATTTTCATATGATGAATATTTAATAATTCAGGTTTTCTTATCTAAAGGCTATAGGTTAGTGCAAATACATCTAAAATTAGCTGACTTTTTTTTTTTAGATTGACATTTAATCAGCTCAGATTTTCTTGTATTCTTGAAATAATGCACTTAACCTTCCTTCCCCACCCCCATGGCATTGACAAATGGAAGAGCAAGAATGATTAATGGAAAAAAAAATTAAATACTGTGTTGAAATACTGCATCTGTTAGCTAAGATTCTCTTTAAAAGGTTTTAAGTTTGCCAGTGATGGCAAACCAGTTCTTCCAAAGAGATGTTTCATAATTTTTTTACAGGGAAGAATATTGAACAGTAGAGTGAGAATTAGTTACAAAACTTGACTTGAAATGACTTTCCACTTTTTTGGCTGGCAATCTCCTGTACTCAGGGTGCCAATCATCTGCATAATCCCCATGGCAAAATGGATAAAGTAAAAACAAAAGAAGTGTCCTTTTCAGGGGAGGAATCATCACACAATCAGTTACCAGTTAAGGGCATTTACAAACATATTAAAGTCCCAGAGGACTCAGTTTGACTGATGGGACAGTTTGTCTTGTAAAGGATGTGCTGCAGTTTAGACAGCACAAAAGTCATTGCAGTTCATTAGTTTTTTTAGAGTCTATAAGGACTTGACTATAAATGTCAACTCTATAGAAAAGCAAGGAATTATCATTGGGTTAAATTAATGTTGTATGTTTTTATCTGCAGGGAAACTAAAAACCCTTCAAATAAATTCTTGTTGGTCTCTTCATCTTTAAATACTTACTGTGGAAGCTGGTTTAAATCCTTAATGAATATGACAACATTCTGCAAAAGTTCTGATGTAGTTTCTCTCACTTGGCCATAAATCATTTGGACAGAAATTATGTGAATATTGGAAGACTACAGCACATTAGGTCCTTTGGCAGAGAAATATGTCTCTACACTCAAACATAATTTAAAAAGTCTCTGCTCTTTGCTACTCCAAGTTGGTCAGTCCTATCCTCTACTGCAGAACTTCCCTCTTACCTCTATCAGTTCAACGGTTTTAGTTGAGCTGTGTTTTTAAATTGTCATAATAAACAATCTAAAGTCTACTTTTTGCTATTGTCTATTTACATTATTTGGTAAGCCAGCTCATTTGAGTGATGGGATGAATGCTTTTTCTTAGCCGAGAAGGAAATGATTACACAAAACTGTATACTGAGAGAAGGTAAACCACTATTTCCTTCATTATTCTTATTTGGTCTGGAAGAATCTGAAAATGCATTACATTACTGAAAGCAGTGAAAGGAGATGTTATTATATGTTTTTAATTATCTTTAAACTTCTGAAGACTTCTCTAATCTTTATTATTATCTCTATAGCACCTTCCTGTAAGTATACATTATCCTTAAAATTCTGATGACTGGTCATTTGCATCAGTTATCTTTGCTGAAAGGCACTTCCTTACACCAAATATTTTATTAAAGATTTTTTCTGAGGAAACTTGGTATAATTAGCTCTGAAAATATAGATCAGCTGATAGACATGTTTGTTTATTTTAGTGCTAAAAGGAGCTTAACAAAATTAAACCTGTGTAGATGATGAACTAGGAAATTATTTTCATTGCCACTTAGAATCAAATAGGAAGATATATTGATTTAATTATAATATTCAGTGTAGGAGTTTTATAAATTTTAATATTTATCAAAATTTTAATTAGTAACTGAACAATGTCTTTGCTTAGTTCAATATAAACTACATTCTTATGACAAATTTTATTAATTTTATTTGAATTTCAGTACTGAATTTAAGGGTAAATATTTAAAGTCACAGTGGTTTTAAATGTCCATAAAGCTCCAGAATCCTGGAAGGGCTGATAAAATTCAAAAGGAAGAAAAAAATTCAAGGAAGAAAGAAATTATTAGATAGGTTTCTTTGGATCCTCTAGAATTTCCTTAAAAAGTTCAGTTATAAAAATGTTACTTATACAGTTTTTAGAATATATTTGGATAACTTTGACATAATTTTCCTATACTGAAACACTTTGACAGTTCTAAACTAAACGCTTTATGCTTTACAGGAACCATTCCATGAGATGTACTAACCAAGTTTAAATTTTGTTCATTACCTTTATTCAAAAGCCAGAGCTGAAAACACAGACCAAAACTTTTCACTGCCTCTTAGGATAAATGTGGAGAAAAACAAATTAGAATCTAAAGTTCCGCTGAAAATGACTGAGGGGCACTGGAAATACTTTATAGAAATTTTAATAAGTTTATAGAATAATATTAATAAGACTACAATGAAAAGTTAAGTAAAATGGTTTGTACTGACAATTACTGTAAAATTCTGACACAGAATTACCTGGAACTGTTTGATCTCTTTACATTTAGGAGAGCTTGACTAGCTGCCTGAAGCTCAGCATAAAATATTAAAACTACTGTCATGCCAGTAATGAAGAAAAAAAAGCAGAAAGCATTCTTAATTTTTTGGTGTGCTATGTGGACTGCTTTGCTTATGCAGAAGCATGAGAAATACTCAAACACTAATGCAAGCCATAATGAGCTCTTTTTGGCAGTTTAACACTGTTGCTAAGGAAATACAAGCATTTTTAATTTCTCATATTGCTCTGTGATCTGGAATTTAAAAGGGGTTCAGTCTTTAAGAATCTACTGATTAATTCTGCAGGTTGCAGAAGTGATCCAGGTCCATGGCATTTCTCATGTTGCTTCAATCTAAATGTTATCTGTGAAAAACTGCAGTCACGGAACTCTATTTGATGTAGTCTTTGTCACTGGAGAGAAGTTTTCTTCAGTATTTTAAAATCTGCAGTGAAAAGTGTTTGGTGTGGAAAAATTACCCAGTTACTGAAACAGAAATAAATTCTGAACAGCTACAGAGTTGAAATGAAAGTCAGATTGTTAATTATATCCTTTGGAAAAGATCTGTGTTATTAAAAGGTGGCAATTATCTCAATGGCAAAGTTGACAATAGTGCAGTTCCCACTGAGAAATAATATGCTTCCCTGAAGGGGCATGTGCCATGTCCTTCCCTGAACCATAATCCTTTCTATAGAATTTTATTTCCTCCATTTTGACCTTCAGAACAGGTCTGGTGACTTGTTTTAGTCTGTGACTGGCAAGCCTCAAAGCAAACTTCCTAACAGAAAGGCAATTTATTGAACCACCAAGATATGTCCTACAATAAAGGTGGGGATGAATATCTCCTTTCCAAAGATAACAAGTTTTAGAGGTGATGTGAAACACATTCAGAGGCTACATATTGGTCAACTTTGTGTCATACTAATGTCAAAGCTACTTATTAAATATTTTGCAAGGTTAAGAATATTGAACAGCAAAACCTGAGATAATACTTTTCAAGGTCACTTTCTAGATGTTGATATGTCAGGATTAAGGGTGAACACATGATATGTAGGAGATATTCAGGGTTTTTAGTCTTAAAATACTCTCTTGTACTTGTTGTGGTCGAGATAATGTAGCATTTTCTATTGATTCTTCATACCCTTTTTTACCACCATTTTTTTTTGTGATAAAAAATGCATTCTTTGTTGAAAAATAATAAGTCAGATTAAGGTCTTTTCGTGGTTCTGCCTGTAGGATTGGAAAGCAAAGACTATTCTGACTTACTTATTAGCTGTTTGCCTACCTATTCAAAAATTGAGGATGTTGTACCAACCAAATATGTATGAAACATCCTCATTCCTTTTTATATCAGCAATGTTTGTTTATGGAGAATTTTATGGTTGTCTTTCAATATGAGAAAACCACACTCTCCTCCCTCAGGCGGGAAGGGGAGTTGCCAGCAGATGTCATTTGCCCTGGGAAATTCAAAGCAGCCCTAATCATAGAATCAGGAATGGTGTGTAGTAATGAGGAGGAAAAAGAGGTTTTATAGTGCATTATCACCAAGGGAAGCTTAATGATCAAGAAGAGAAAATGATAAGAAATAATGAGATGGATCCTTTCTATGAGAAGATAGGATACATATAGGATGCAAGTAGTGGTGGCCCTGAAAAGAAGACTTTGTCTGCAGAGACTATGGAAAGGAAGTATAAGTCATGGTTCAATAATTAAAACTGTTAAAAATTAACTTCTGTTCTTTTAAAGCCAGATAATGTGGAAATCTATCTGATTTTTCTAACTGGACAGTCAGAATTAATTTTCTCAATAACACCACAGAAGTTGCTTTCATGAAAAAAATGCTGCAAAGACAAGTTTGGACTGAATTTCTTCTTTAGGAGCTGGTAAAATAGATGCAGACACCTTTGCAATAATGCTGAAGTTCTCAGTCCTGGCACCTTGAAGAGAATCTAGCTCCAACCCCCCTGCCATGGGCAGGGGCACCTTCCACTAGAACAGGTTGCTTAAACCCTCATTCAACCTGGTCTTGAACACTTAGAGGGATGGGACATCTGCAACTTTTCTGGGCAACCTGTACCACTGCTTCACCAGTCATAATAAAGAGTTACTTCCTAATATCTGTCACGAATGGATTTTGATATAAGTTCAGCTCCTGTCTTTGCCCAGGCCTATGGCAGCAGGCAGGAGGTGTATTGAAGTGACCAGCACCCCAAAAATCCACTCTATCCACAAGTTCTTTAATAATAGCTGATTCAGTCTATTATGAAATGAATTATTTATTAATAGACAGGAAAATTAACAGACAAGACTTAAAACAGACCATTACTACACAGGGAAAAAATAAAAGAAATACTACTAGTAGATTGACATACAGTGCACGATACTGGTACCTTTTCATTTTCAGCTAGCAAAGAAATAGTATAAACCTAGGATTCAATGTTTCTTACCATCCGAAGG
>VZRO01000764.1:574624-591407 GCA_013397915.1 Daphoenositta chrysoptera
TTCCAGGTGGGGTCTCAGCAGAGCAGAGCAGAGGGGCAGAATCCCCTCCCTCCCCTGCTGCCCACACTGCTCTGGATGCAGCCCAGGACACGTTTGGCTCTCTGGGCTGGGAGTGCCCATGGCTGGGTCATGTCCAGCTTCTCACCCACCAGCATCCCCACGTCCCTCTTGGAAGGGCTTCTTTTGGTCTGTACCTGGCTGTGTTGATACCTGGGGGTTGTACTGACCCAGGTGCAGCACCTTGCACTTGGGCTTGTTAAATTGTATGAGATTTCCTTCTCGGGCGTGTCCAGGTCCCTCTGGATGACATCCCATCCTCCAGATGTGTCAACCATACCATTCGGCTTGGGGTCATCTGCAAATTTGCTGAGGGTACACTCAATCCCTTTGTCATTGATAAAGACATTAAAGAATACTGGTCCCAATACAGACCCTAAAAGGACACAATTTATGACTGATGTCCATCAGGAGCTGTTGACCACCATGCTTTGGATGTGGTCATCCAACCAATTCCTTATCCACTGAACAGTCTATCCATCAAATCTTTCTCCAACTTAGAAAGAAAGATGTTATAAGGGACTGTGTCAAAGACTTTACAGAAGTCCAGATAAATTACATCTGTGGCCCTTCCCTTGTCACTCTTGACCCTTGTAATCACTCCATCAGAGAAGGCCACTAGTTTGGTCAAGCAAGACTTGACCTTTGTGAGATGTGATCTCATCACCTCCTTTTTCTCTACGAGCCTTAGCACAGCTTTTAGGAGGATCTGTTCCATGATCTTCCCAGGCATAGACCTGTGGCTGACAGGTCAGTAGTTCCCAGGGTCCTCATTTCTACCCTTTTCAAAAATGGGTACATTTTCCTTTACCTGACTGCCTTGACTTTTTAAATATCAATGAGAGTGGTTTGGCAACTACACAAGCCAGTTCCGTCAGAACTTCTCAGCCTTCTCCTCATCCATTGTTACCAGCTTTCCACATTCTTTATTAGGGGTGGTTACACTTTCTTTGACCTTCCTTTTCTGGTTAGAAACAGAAAATCAGTGAATTATCTGTAATTCCTGTAATTGCCATTCTTACTCTCATTCCTTTTGATGCCTTGATCAAAGTCTTGTTTTACCTTATGCTAAAAATCCACGTAATTGATAGTTCTTGTCTCAACAAAGTGCAATAATGCAGCCTGAAAGCACCTAATGATTGTAATAGGCAATGGCTGTGTGCAGGCAAGACCCAGTAAAGTAACAATAATAATATCCCCTCTGTTCGCTAAGTGTTTCAAAGTTCATTTGAGATGTGTTTGCTTCTGGTTATTTAACACAGGAACAGTGGAAAGAACTAGCAATGCAGAGAGCTTTGCCAAGGTAATTAGGATCCAGCAGTGAGTGATTCTGCTTGAAGGAAGGCTTATCATGAAATATAAACGTTGTAGAAACTAGGATAGCTACATGAAGAAACAAAAATTGCAGGTAACTCTTTCTGATTTTTGCTGTTAAAGCTGCTGCTAATACTAGTGGTATCACTTAGTCATATAGGCTGCCACCTATAAAATAATTCTATAAAATTACAGGTTTAATATACACCTAAAATAAACTTTCTAACTAAAAGTTTAAAATTAATGACTCATCTTGCCTCACTTTTATGTCTTACATTTTTAACATATTCATTTTAATGTGCATTAAACAGACTTTTTAATACTTTTTGTTAACAGCGAGTCTTTCTTTTCTGCTTTTTCTGAGCTATGAGCTTCATTCCAGATTTCTGCTACAATTTACTCATTTCAAAAATTCTACTTCATTCCCTAAATTTTATTTTGAGTTTGTTTATTCTTCTTCAGTTTTAGAATTTGAAAAGATCTGTCAAAGAAATCATAGTGCAATAAAATCTGCTGATGGAAATATTATTTTCATGTACTCCTTTGCTGTACATGGCAAAAACATTCCACAAAATTGGAACCCAGAACCTACTGATGTGCTGAAGATTTCACATTTTTCAGAACGTTTATTTCAGATTTTCCATAGATATGAATAAATATAATGAAAAAAAAAGATTGTTTTGACTGTTTCTTTCAATTATATCCATTTTTCCATTTATTGCCAAGAAAAACTGATGTATAATTCCTGACATGCTTCAAGTGAACAGGTATTGACACACTTTCCTCTATTATAAACATCTCAGAAACAAGAAATCTTGTAAAATGTTTACAAATATCCAGGTTATCAGATCACTCACCACAGAATGTTGTTGGGCTTTATTTTTTGTGGTTTGTTTTTTCTTCTCTCAGCTACTTAATCTAAAATAAATGTAATTCAAATTCTGTAGAGAATTTCTCCCTCAATAGGGACTGGTGGGAAATAGCTTTTAAAATTATGAATATACTTGGATTTATATAAATTTTCCTGTAGTATCTTCAACCTCTTCCTGGTGTTAATTTTTGTTATACTTCATGTTGTAGCACTTCAATTTAAAACAGCATGGGAAAGACAGCCCTGTTTCACTGTAATGATATAGCATGGTCAACACTTGCATGCAAACAAGAACAGAAAGACTGCTTTCCAAAATTTAAAATAGCATAATGAATTGTTGGTTACCTTTGAGCATAACTTAAATGACAAAATCCTTTCAATAACTTATGCACCCACACCACAAGAACTTTGAAAGGTTTGAAAGGAGGGAAGTACAGTGATTCCACCCTTAATGTTTTTGCTTCAGATTTTAAGACTTGCATTGATTTTCTTCATTTGTCTCCATTAAAGTTTTGGGAGGCTTTGCAGTTCAGTAATATACAGTTTTACTTATTGTGTCACAAGCTTAATGACTAAGGAGTGAGCTTTGGGCATTTAACAAGTTTCCTCCAAGTATATTTGTAGTGATTTTTTTCTTAGTTGGGATATTTATATCTAAATCCCATTTTAAATTTATTTGATGTTTAAATCAATTCCACAAAAGTCACATCTTTTATCTGCTATTTAAATATCTGCTTCTGCTTTATCATTAAGTTTTTCTATGCATGATTGAATTCCTTCATAATAAAAATTTCATGGTGCATTATAGAAGGAAGTAAAACAAGTAGGTTATTTCTATCTGGAGGTTATAGCCGTGATCATTGTTCATGTGGCTCCGTGGAAGTCTGTGTATAATTCTTGTTGGGTACACCTATATTACTTTGGTAGCTGTAGCTGTGTTTGGGTTCAGATTTGGTGTGTCAGGAATCTGGTCTATATCTGTGATTGCCTTTAGCATATAACAAGGCTGACATGGACACAGAGCAGAGACTGGGAATCAAAATAGCATCCTTTGATGAAAAAGAATTACCTAGAAAGTATGTTTCTTGAAACTTTATCAGTAACGTCAAGTATCAACTAGAGTGTTTTGTTTGTTTGTTTGTTTGTTTCAAACTCCTTGCTTGTGCTTTGTTTACCTTTCTTCCACACCTTTCATTTCTTTGGTGAGTCAATCAGATGAGGTATATTGCCCTCTTTGGTTTGAAAAAAGTAGAGTTTGTATCTCAACGGTAATGTGGTTCTATGTCATTATTTGGGGTATTTTTACCAAATCAGTTTGGACATGAAGTCAAATCTGCTAGGCATTTTGCCCCTGTGTTACAAGAAAGATCGGATTCATTATTTTTTTCTGCTTGCATTTTATGGCAATTATATGGAAATCAGTCTGGCCACAGATGAAGGAAATGCATTGACCTGTTAATCTACCTAAATACTTTTCCAAACCTCCTCAGTGTGTAAATCTCATGTGAAGAAATACAGACTTTTAATAACATTTGGTCAAACTTTTAAGATATCTGGAATATTTCCTTAAAGCAGAAGTCCAAATGTGTTTACTGAAATTTTTCAATCAGATTTGTGATTTTAAGTCTAATTACTAGCAATTAAATTGGCTCTTTCAAGTTTTAAAGGAAAATTAGACAGGAAGAACACTAAAATATGATGTGAAACTTTGTTTTGGGAAAGTGGGGATATAGAAAATAGGTAAAGCATCTAATTAAATTGGACCAGAACTCATATTAACTCTTCAGCTCAGAATTGCCAAGGAATAACTTGGACAATAAATTATATTCATTTCTCCCTATTTGAAGTACACCTGTGTTGGGGTCCCTGCTGTCCTGACACCTTGGGAAAATTCTTGGGAATTTTTTGAGAATATTCTTGGAAATACTGAATATTAATAAATATTGATCTAAAGGAATATTGGAAATATTATTGGAAAAAATATTGTGCGAATATTCTGATGAGGAATAGTTTAATTTGTATTTTAACAGTTCCAAACTTGTACAGATTTCCAACAGTTTTAATGGAGCCTTCAATTTTTAAGTACTCAAGAACTCAGCAATTGCTTTCATTCGTAGGTCTTTTTCTTTCAAATATTTCCTAATGCAAATTTCTTCATGTTTTTTTAGGGCTAGCAATAACCTTAATGATAGCAAGTCTGTCTCTGAGATTTCAAGCCCTGCAAATGTGTAGTTTTTTCATCTCATGAGCTTTATCTTCCATCTCTACTATTACCTCCCCATTTGCAAGGAATGTTGCTAAAACATGCTGATGTTCTGGTTCTGGAAAATGGATAACCTCGAAGGAATGCTTTTTGCATCCCCTCACATCTTCTTTGCTCTGCTGTCTACCCATCTTGACTGACACTATGTCTTTAATATCCTTCTTCTAAACTTTTTGGACTTAATTCCTTTAAGATATTCTTCAAACTTGTTATGTCTCATTGCCTTAAGTGCAGTTGTCCCTGTAGTTTTTGCACATCTACTCATCTGTTCTTTGACTCCCTTGGTCTGCTGCACTGACCAGAGTACCAAGTGCTTTCTATTTCTTTCAGTTCTCATTTTGTTCCTATGGGGTGGTCAAATAACTCATGCACTTTTCATTCTTCTGTCGGGGTCGTAGACCAGATGCAATCAGCTTGTTCAGTGGCACCCCCAGCATGAATCCCTAAAGCAACAGACAAACTATGGTGCTCTGCAGCAGTGGGGAAACATGTTCTCTGTATTTCTTAAAATCTGGTAATGGTGAGTTTCTCAGCCAACCAAAGTCTAATACTGATTCTTTTTTCTGTGAAGGTGCCTTGGCAATGCAATGGTCATTCTGAGTCACAAGTGTATCAGGGTGTGTTGGGGAAGAGTCCTGCTTCTGCCAGGAAAGGTTCTGCCATAATTATTTTAGCTGCCCATACTGGGAATAGGCTCAAATAAAAGAATATATAACCTTGCATCCTCTTACAAACTGCAAACAGGTAGTGTGGCAGATCTCAAGTCCTACCTACCTATTACATTACTTTTTACATCTGTATGACACCGTGTAGAAGTCCAGAGACCTGAATTGATGCACTTGCCTAAGCACAGAAGTCAAATCATAAAAGAGCCAGTGCTTGCACTATTACAATGTAGACATATTGGTACTGTGCCTGAGTATCAAAGTTGGTGGTATTATCATAACTGTCTGTGTTCTGAGCATGAGTCTGGGATTATATTTAATTAAACAGTGTACCATTTTACCTAAAGTAAACCAATGTTTCATTAAACTAACTGGAATTAAATTGCTCTATTTAAAGTGTTTCAAATTTAAAAGGTTCATTTTGGAAAGACTCTTCAAAACTGAGCTAATTAGCTGGGATTGCCTATTTGAATGCTGTACAAAATGCATGAAATTTGTCCAAAATATGTTAAAAATAATTGAACCAGCTGTAAAAAAATGAGCTTTGCTATGATTGCTCATGAAGAATATTTTTTAGTAAAATGATTTTATAAAGCAGTCTATTAGTCTTTCATATACTTAAAATAATATGCTCATCTAATTCTAAAAACAAAAGTTGATATTCATTACTGAACTGTGACTCTTACTCAAAAAAAAAAAAAACCAAACCAAACAAACACGAAAATCAAAACCCAAACTCTTTTTTCCTCAAAATTTCCAATGTATTTATAACAGGATTACAATTTGACAAAGCTTTCTGAAAATATCCCCTAAATTAATTAATTTGTTTTTTCCCTGTGTGAATCCTAGCTGTGAAGCTGTTTCAGATAAGAAGTAACTATAGTAACACGTTCTTCTGATTTACCTTTGATCCTGAAGTTGTAACATTTTGGGGCTTATAACAAGAGTAACCTCGTACCGTGTCATGAACAGCAGCTAGTTCTTGAGGTCCTCATATTTGTCAGGAAGCAGTCAGGGCTGAATGCTCCTTAAACAGTGAGGGGAGACCAGGAGCACGTTGAAGTTTACAGGGCTTTGCGTGGGACTGGAGTGAAATGCGTCACCCCAGAGAGGCTGGGTAGGGCCAGTAAGGGCTGCTAGAGCCCTCGTGGCTCTGACAGTATCTCTCTATAATATTTTAGTTGTTAGCATATTGACATTATTAAACCTCTATGCAACTGTAAGAATGTTCGTACATTGTTGGTTTTTATACAGTACAATTTGTACAGTACAATTTTTGAAATGGCATCAAAAATCATGGTAAGTTGAAGTTTACATCAAGAGGATAACAGATCTGGTCATCCAGAGAGAAAATTATCCAGTATTTTTATGCTTTAGATATATTTGTATTCCTATGACTGATATGCATTGCACTTTATACTCATCTTACAGATCAATCATTCTACTGATATCAGCTAAGTCTTCTCTGAATGTCTAGCTCCTCTGAGTAGACTATCTTTGAATTCCTTGCACCTCTGTCTTTAGGCCCTTCCTGTGTAAAATAAAGTGCAGGTAAACAATGTAGATGAAATGCTGGACTGCTTAAATTGATAGGAGTTTTGCCACTGTGTTTTCTTTGGTCCAGAATTTATGCTTGATGCTCTAAATTTTTCATCCAGAAACTGAGGACTATAGATTTAAGTTCTTAACTGCTTCATCCCTTTTTTTATTTTTTATATAAGACAAGGAATGAAGAAGAAGGAAGGCTTGGCTCACCTAATTTTTCATTATCCTGTATTTCAGAATTTGGTATCCAATGTTCTTTTTTTAAAATTAGAACCTGAGAGGCAAATTTTAGCCTGAGATTTGTGTTAAGTGTTTTCCTATCATGAAAGGAAAGAAACCTTCAGATCAGACTGGGATAAGTTTCTGTGAGTGTTAGTTCCCAAACTTTTGCCAAACTGGCAAAAATAGGCATGGCAGTATCCTTCCTTGCTAAGGGTGAGATTATTCCAACTGAGAAGACTTTTCACCAAATAGTGACTAAGCAAAAGTGAAAAGGGCTCCGTAAAAGCCTTTGGCCTTACAGATGCCTATTAGGACACCTGCCTTTCCCAGAGCAGCAGTTGCCTGGAGTAATGATTTTCAAAGGACTGCAAGGAAAGTGGAAATCAAGTGTTGAGAAAAAGATCCTTAGCAGCTGCTTTTGTTACCAGAAACTCCCTTGATTGCCTCACATGTTTAGCTCAAACTAGTAAAATTGAACACAGTGTCTCACTGATAATTATAGCTTTTTATGCTGAAAGATGGACAAGCCAAACAGTCACTTTCATCTGCCAGACTCTGTGATGCAGAGCTAATTGGCAGGATGTTAGAGAGGTCATAGCATAGTCCAGTGAGAGATTAAATACACCTGAACTCTTTGAAATTAGCTCAGAATCATTTCAGACTTCCCAGGGAACCGATTATCATTTAAAGTTAATAATCATAGTGAAAACATCTGGGAAGAGTGTTTCTTGTACAAGAAAGCCCTGGATTCAAGGGAAATCATTCAAGGGAACGTAAGGTCTGGAAAATTTTAATGAAAACCTAATGCATCATTCAGGTAAAAGGTAAATCTTCATCTATAAAGTGATATAGTCTCCTTAAGTCCTTTCCTTCTCATCTAAAAAACTTTCAAGAACAGCAAGAACCAATATATTAAGAGTCATACACAAGAGGTCTATTTAAAATTATATGGTCAATCCAGGGATGACCAATAGTGGATGCCCAGGGAAGAATCTAAGAACATAACAAGTATCATAACGAATTTTCCAAATATCTTCCTAGCCCTTAGTCATTCCTACCCAAGACACAACCCCAGGTGTTTCTGTCAGATGACTTACTGCTGTTGGATTAACATACGTAGGCATACTTAGTGCTAGCAAACTGACAGAAGCATTTAAATACCCATGGTCTCACTGCAAGCTTCAGGGGAAGAGCAGTGGGGTTTTAGGTGATTCCAGGCAGAAAAGTGCCTCTCTGCAGTGGCAGTCACAATCCTACTTTTTTCCTTCTCTCATGCACTCACCCCACTCCAGTGAGAGCATGACTAGTGAGCTCGCTCTTTTTTTTTTTTTTAGGCTATTTCTCTTGGCTTTCTGTTGAAGCTCTTCCCTTTCCTGTGCATCTGCGCTTCCCCTGGAGGAGTGCATCTGGCTCCTCATTCTTCAAGAAGCAAAATTCAATTATTTTTGAGATTTTTTTATGCTGGCTTTGGACACAGGATAAGCTTCCAATGCTTAAACCTAGTGGGACGCTGAGAGCCATGTAGTCATCCTGCAAACTGACTCCAAAATTGTTAAGACTGTATTTAACCTCATAAGTGTTTGTCTCCTTGCTGTATCAGTTTGATCCCTAATAGTACCTGTAAGGTACTATTGGTAGTGGATCAGGGTTCTCTGTTAGATCTCACCTTCCAATGCTCTCTTTCATTGTTTTTTTGTTTTTTTTTTGAGAGTAACAATTCTCTTTATCTTCAAAGAAATTAATGTCTGTGTTTGTAAGGTTTCAGTAAGTGCAGTGCAAATATTATAGATTGTGCAGACTAATAAAATAATGCAATATAGTGTTGGTTAGGTAGTTAGAAAAATAAAGGTTAACAATATGTGGGAAAGGCTAGTGAAACAGGTTGGCATTAAGGTTTTTTGACTTTGGAACCTCATAATATTGACAGGAAATTAAACCCAAATTAAATAAATCAAATTCAAATCTCATTTCTAAAGCAGGGATTGCATGAACAAAGATTTCAAATTTAAAATAGTATTCTTGGTATTCTTTAGTATAAAAATTTGACTTTTAAAATATTTAATGAAATTATTATAAAGGCCTATTATACTTGACACAACTTCCCTCTCAACATGCATGTTTATATTAAGTTCTAACTTAATTTTACCTCAATTTTTTGTTCTCTCATTTATTGTCTCATACGTGTTTCCCAGGATAGCCCACTGGTCTTACAGTCTGACAGAAATGTAACAGTGAATGCAAGAAATCACATGGGACAGTTAACTGGACAACTGACAGTAGGTGAGTGTTCTTTATTAACTGTTATGTTTATCAGTTTAGCTTTATTAATAGGTTTCATTAATTAACATCACATATAAAATATTACTGAAAAATCAGGAAAAATAATCTTATCACCATACTCGAACAAAACCCACTGCATACAATGGATCATAAGAGCGTGATTCAGCATTAGCTCAAGGAAGAAAAAGTAGAAATGCCTCAAAATAGCTGAAACAGCTTAATGAAAAATTGGTTTTTTTGAGACCGCTGTACCAAAACAAACTGAAAAAGCCCTAGCAAAATATGTTTCCACAACTCTTTCAGTGGGAAAATAACCATAATTTTCTTACAATTTATGTCAGTCTTCCATTACTTCAGTGGCAATTGCTTTGTCCCTGTCACTTTTGTAAGGCCTTTGTATCAGTACGTATTTAAAGTAGTTGGAGTAACAGAATGTAAAAAAACAGAAAAAAACTAAAATCAAAATGCTTTCCTAGTCACTGCAAAATTTAAATGAAAAGTTGACATAATGCCAGTCATTCATTAAAACTGATTTTTTACAAAGTATAAAATATAGCTGTTCCAATTGAAATGGAAATAAAAAAAATCCTTTACTTATCTTACTTATGTTTCACTTACCATGTATTTTTCCTTTCTTTTATGAAGTTTACTGTGTTATACTTTATTTTTAGTACAAATCATACTTCTTGTGTTAATAAATATGAAGTAATATTTTTTATATTTTCTGAACTATAAGAGTACTGAAATTAATTTATTTTTAAGAATATTGGGCAAAAAATTCACTGAAAAGTAATGTATTCTTTCTGGTACAAAACAATATTTATTGGCTGTGAATGAGATAAAAAATATCACAACATACATGTGTAAGACCTTAATGTATAAAATTCAAGGAGACACCCCTCAGACTCTGTGTGTTTTCATTTTTTTCACTTTACTTCTGGATTAAGATGTGTTTTTTTCATTGTTTTTTTCTCATGTGCTGAGGTTATGCCCACAAATAATTTTAAGTTAAACTCTAGTTGTAATCTACGCTAGGTTTGCATACTGACTGCAGACAGTGGCTTCTAGTTGTAAAAATCTTTGGCAAGTGCACCCAGTGACACACCATCTGCACTGATTTCCCTGAATGACCACATCGAATGGGTGTGCAAAGGTAACCAGACTTGCTAGCACCTAAAGATGAGGAAAATTAAGCTAACACCTGTTCTGGCTGTATTGTACTTGCCCAGTGCCATTACAGAATGCAGTTCTCTGTCATCTGGTAACTACATTGTTAAAACCCCCACTTCAGCTGGTAATTGCTAAAAGGTGAGTTGCCCATGGCAGACATTCACACTGGCTGAAATGGAGATAATATTTTTATCACTGACACTATTCTGGCTGAGTGAATCCAGCACTGAAAATGAGTGTGAGTGTATTGAGACTGACCTACTTAAAGGCATCACACTGGAGGTTAATATTCTAAAAACATGAAGGCCTGAAAAAAACATGTGTTTTTATGTTACCATCATTAGGGTGAACAACTTAAACTTCTTGGTGTGCAGCTGGTGCAGTCTCTGGAGAGTAGAAGCTTTTTAAACAGCAATATGTATTTACAATATTTCTTAATCTATCTTTCTCTCTTTATTTCATATATTATTTCCTTTATTATTTCTTTATATTAGTCTAAAAATCTTATTTATTTTTTTGCAAATCCCCTGTACAGTATTGGATGCATGTTAAAATATTCCTTATTTCTTATGAAATATTTTTTACTTAGTGAAGACAGTCACAACTGCCAGTAGAATCAGTAAAACCTGGATATTCTACTATTAGAAATCAAAGAAATTCACAGGAACCTGAAAGTAAAAATATATTATTAATGCACTCCCTTCTAAATTTTTTTTGTTGTGTAAGACAAAACAGATAAAGACAAGTTTTTACTTTTGCCTAGGTAAAAGCATGGCCACATTTGCTGAAAGAATGGGAGGGGACTTTTCTATACAGGGTTTGCTGACATAAGAAAATATTTTTTTCTATTAGTTGTAAATACGCCCCAGAAAATCCCTGTCTTTAAAAATGCTCTCTGTCCATGCACTAGTGCTGTGTGCTGAAGCAGCTGTTTGTGTGGGTGCCCAGTGAAAGAATGAAAATAAACAGTGAGGAGAAATGTTTTAAACAACAACAAAAAACCAAATTATTATGTCTTGGGGGAAAAACTTAGTCTTGTTAACAACTTTGAAATGTCAATATCTGTTCAGTCTTTAAAGAGTTGAATAATAATAATTAAAAAAAAATAGACTACAAGTTTATATGCATGGCAGGAACATTCTACAAAGAAAGAAGGATGCCAGTGCATTCAGAAGCATGATACTGCACTTTTTACACATGTGATATCATTGGCATTTTATCTGCATTTCACAGGACTGAAGTGATGTTACAAGCCAGCAAAGCGGCTGGTCTCATCTTGTCTTTGGCAACCAAATTGCTGCTCATGTCAAATTTTAGGACAACTAAAAATTCTTTCTGTGGTGTTTGAAACTGTGCCATGTAAGACTAAGACAGCCTTAAGAGCATATATTTAGAACTGTAATGGGAAGATAGATTAATGTAAAAAAGTGGTATTGTGGCTGGGAGGAAGAAGGCTATATGTTCACTCAGGGAGATGGAAAATATCCGGTGAAACTCTTAACAGGTATTCAGTTCTGTGAGTGACTATGGAAGACAAAATGTGTCATTAAGGGGCATCATTAAGACATCTTGGGAAACATCTTAACCTAGGAGGAGTGAAGAAAAATGATATTAAATAAATTTTTTAAAAAGTAACTGAGTGTATTGGAAGACTGAGTGGTTTCATGTTTTAGTGGTATAAATTCAAGTCCAAGACATACAATACCAAGAATACACCCATTATTGCAGTGCAGTTTTTTTATACTGGCACTGAAAACTGTACAGAGAGAAAGTCTCAGCTGTAGCAACGCTTTCTGTTGGGATCTGTACCAACTGAGCAAGAAATGTTGGTTTGTACTCCAGCCTATTCATGACATATGGTCTGGAAACTGCCAAGTTTGTGTCTGGATCTCCAAAAGGACTCCACAGCTTTCAGCTTTTAGACATGCCATTTAAGACCAATGGAGCAGATGTCGCACAGACGTGAATTGTATCTACAAAATAAAAATGAAAAGATGACAATCCACTGAAATTTGAATATAAGCTGGGTGGTGATCACATCTCTCCCCTCCCAGCCCTTAGTAATACCTTTTGCATTATGCATTCTACTGAATTACATTTATACAACCATTTTTCTCTGTTTAATCAACGTTTGCATTGTTTGTATGGAAAAATATCTACTTCTTTTTTTCTGCCAGTCTTAGAAATCTACATTAGTTTTTCACCTTGAGCCACAAGTCTTTTGTCTCCATGCTGTCTGCACATATCATATATAACTTTGCCTGTTTTTGAGTGGAGTACTTTAGGCTCACAAGCACTAAAAAAATTTAATGTGACATTTGAAATGCACATTTGTATTTAATGTAAATTTGTCCTCAGATTTGTTTATTATTTCAGCAGTTTTCTTTTTTTTTCTTTTTTTTTTGGTGAGAGGTTTTTTTCTTACTTTTTTCCTTACTGCAATAATTATTTCTGACAGGTATTTCTGCTACTGCTTGACCCTTTTCTATTCATAAAGAACTCTGGGGATATCTGAAATGTGCAAAAAAGTACATTTCATTTCTGTTCAGCTTTGAGCCCTCAGACAGAATCATAACTCTCACAGAGATCCAGATCTGTACAAGTCACAGCTTTAGAAAACTCCTGAACCTGTCACTCTACTGACTGGGATCTCCAGAGCCATGCAAATTCAGAAAAAATATTTGAATAGCAAAGTTATATCACATTCTTGCAGTTACTTTTTTGAAAATAGTAGGCAGATGTATGATTTTCAATTACAGCACTGCTAAAGACCGATAACATTGCTAAAAGATATATTCAAATAGCTTGTCAAACTTGGAGATCCTTTCCATACATTTACCACAAAACTTGTCTTGTGCATTTGAGATCTTTTTCTTTAACGTGTGCTTGTTTACTTGCTGTGTTCCACCAAGACTACATGGGTTATTGTGCAGAAGCTATTGGGCATTAGAAACTGCAGGAGTGTAACTTTGTGTGAGTGGGGGACTCCATCATTCGTACCTGTATTGCACATGGCAATTGCCTGGGCTTACATCGAGTGATACCTCACCGGGTCACACATCCTGCTATCCCTTGGCTTCTGAGGTGTTCACAGTAACTCACCACCTAAATGTCACCTCTGATGTTCCCTCTGCAACATTCAGATGTCAATGAAGATCTGAAGCAAGATACAACATTTCAGTATTCTTGCTTTTAGAATCATCTGTGAGAGTAACAAAATTATATAAAATGTTCTTACTCTATGGGGTAGTAACAATAATAATAAGGTACACGTAATAATATGTGTATACATGTTGCTCTAAATCTTTGATATTATTGTCAGATGTTTACTTGAGATTTTTATGAACTTGAACTTAGTATCCACTAATAACATGCTTAATGAGACAATAAATGTTTCTGTGCTTTTTAATCTTGTTTGCATACACAGTAGCCTCAAATATAAGGTCTTTTCTCCTAAGTCTTGCAAGAAGAGGGTGGTTTTAGAGTGATCATACCCATACACCCTTTCCTTACTCTAGGAAAAGGGAAAAAATGGTCTCAGCTCTTCTCTTTCTTATCTACATAGTTGTTCTTGTATCATCCATGGTAGGGTGCTGGGAGGGAAGGGATTGAGTCGGTTTACAATCTCTCATTTGCTCATTCTGCCCTTCAACTGGGCATGGAGTAGACATGGAGTAAACATGGAGTAGAACTTGTCAGGAATATGTGAAATAAAGACTTTCTCCTCCCACTTACGAAGAGGTTTGCCTATCTGTTGTTCCAAACTTCAGTGAGATTTTCGAAATCTGAAACAGAGTAAACATTCTGCTAGTCTAATTTTCATATTAAAGCACTTGCTCTTGTAACCACTGTGGGTTACAGTAGGACAATTATTATTGCTAAGAAGATATGGCAAAACAAAGCCAGATAAATGAGTTATCCATTTCTCAGTTTTCTCTCCATTTCTAGTCCTTAACTAAAATACAGACCGAATAAATGCAAATTTTGGTCCCTAATACCACTTTAACGTGTGCAAATAAGAAATTTAGGCAATTCACTTTACCTTACCTAGATGAATTAACAGTCCAGTTTTTGCAGTTTTATACAAAGAGGAGTATTTCACATTGAAATTCAGAAATTAATGCTGAATATGTAATAGCTTAAAATCTTCTTTTGGGACATATTGTCATTTATCAAGTTATTCTCATTATAGCAAAGGTTTTTAACTTATACTTACTTCCTCTTAATTTTCTAATACAAAAATAAATGAACACAGAATCTGAAATTTCTGGGCTAAATTACTTGCATTGCTTACATTTTTTTAGATGTTTTTGCACCTTGAATGGAATTTTCTGTTGACAATTACTTGGTTGTCTGATGTTTTCCCTGGTTTTAGATTAGGTATTTGTCATTCAGAGAATATTTGGATAATTTACCCAGCAAAATCTTACATATTCTGCATGTACTAATTTTAAAGTATAACTTTTATAGCCAGTTAAGCACTCTTTCCAAATACAGGAATATAAACAATTTATCAGGAGGTGAAAATACAGCTCATGTGCTAGTTTATGGTACAAATCCATTGTCAGGTCTTCTAAATGGAGGTAAATGAGAGATAACTTGCTCTTTTTTATACAGGTCAGTTTACCTTGTACTTAACTGCAGGGTTAAAGGATTTCTTTCAGCTTCAGGACTGACTGCAGAAGGAATGATGGAGCAGTGCCTGGAAGGCCATATGGCTTTATGTCTCCTCCTGGCAAAGCAGGCAAGATGAGCCAAGAGGCAGTCAGAAAGTGAGCCATGCTGCTCGTAACAGTTGAAATGTCCAGCTGGAATCTCAGTCTCATCTCTTCTCATAATTTACAGTGCAATGTGACGTTGCCTCCACTTCTGTCTGTCTAGTCCATGGAAAAGTCTTTTTACAAACCATCTGTGCTGTAACAGGTTTTGTGATAGGAGTTCATCTAATATATATACTCTTAATGGCTTTGGCTAAACTATCTTCAGAATCCACTCCCATTAATTAATTATCCTGAAGTGCTGAATTAGGAAAATGTGAAGCTCTCTGAAAACTGGACGAAACTTTGACCTCTTTGCCAGCACTTTGATGGGTCTGCCAAACTAATCCTGAAAAAATTACCCTCATAATTTATTTGAAATTCATCCATATTTCTCTTGCAATTCTCTGTTTAAGTAATTTACAAATAATAGAAAGCATCAGGATTTGTTTGTTTTGATTCAGCATCAAGAGGCAGACGTCTCTTTTCAAATTTTTGTTTCTATTTCACTTGTAAATTAGTTGCATCATTTTCTGTGTTAATCTTCATATGTGCATTTGAAATTCGGCTATGGCAAATATGCCCTGGTGACAAACCCTTGCATTAACTGGATTGAAAAATAGTATTATTTTTTTACACAGCCATTGCACAGTCAACTCATGAAACTATTAAATATACTACATCAACCATTTTCATTCCAGTTTGTGCTTGGTTAACAAGATCTCTTTGAAAGAGGGAGATGTTTTACACAGTACTTCTGATTTCATTTGATGAATTAGGTACATTTTCAATTTTTAAGCAATATCTTTCATATCATTATGATGATCTTATTGTATGTTATGTGCAGACATAACACTACATTGCTGTTTAATATTTGAAATACTCTGTGGTGTAAAATATATCTTAAGCCTCCCTCATTGCCACATGAATTGCTACATGAAAACTGTGCTGTAAAAATAGAGTAGTAAGATATTTTTCTGTCAGTTATTAGGACCAAGTGGTAATTCTTTCTGGTAGGTATGGCCATTATTTAGCCTGATACCTCCTTCCTGAAATACAAGAGCATATCATATCGGTTCATATTTCAAGAATTAAAAGTTCTCTATGAATAAACACAACTGCAAGCAGCAGTAGGACAGTAATTGAATCCTGTGCAATTTCAGCATTATTATTTCAGTGGAGAGAGAGTGCTTGGGCATTGTTGGTATTACAGAGCTTATCCAAAAAGGTCTATGCAGTGGATGTGATTCCTTACTTTAAGTTTTACCATCCTCAAGAGTGTGTTATACGTAATCTTCTATGAATCTTTAAACTAATAACTTCAGTTCTTCCAGAGCTGGGGTCTTAAGACCTCTTCCCCCTTTTTCTGCATTCAGTATATTTTTTTTTTCTTTCTACCTTCTTCAGACTCTATAAGTTTTTGCCATTTGAGTCCATATCCATCTTTTCTTCTTTTCTTTTTCTTTCCCTCGGTCTGAGCTCAGGAAGACTCTACCTCGGATACAAGGTACAGCTCCTGTTATTTCGTATCTGAAGTTGTATTGGTCTGACGTGGAAAGCATCTTTTCTGTCTGTAACTAACAGACAAAAAGAAAAACATACTTTGTACTTTTAGAAATAATCTGATTTTTTTTTTTTT
>VZRO01000764.1:591420-610281 GCA_013397915.1 Daphoenositta chrysoptera
TTTTTTTTTTTTTTTTTTTTTTTACCATAGATAAAATACATGCAGTTTATTTTCTTTCCTTGTTTGTCCATTATCTAAATTTGGAGAGAATTTCAATGTCCAGTGCCTTATTTTTGATGTGGTGCTGGCAGGAACACCTGGCATGCTAAGGACTGGTGACGTGCTGGCTTCCTGCAGGGCAGCCTTCAAAAAGAAGCCACCACAAGCCTCTTTTTCTCATGAAAACACAATGCTCTATAGCCACTGCCACTTTAGAGGTGATATGAAAAGGATGAAAGGGAACACTAAATCAGTGTTTTCCAGGCAGGGATTACGGAGGGGGAGCAGGAGTTCAGCAATGACTGTGCAGAGCGGTGTCCAATCCCCTTGGTAGGAGCCTCAGCTCGCTGCCTTAGTATTTCATCTCAATGCTAACTTTGAGCCCAGAGCATCTGTAGTGAGTCTGGACTTATACGGAAGTAGATTTCAATTATCAGTAGCTATTTGGCAATGGTACTGCAGCCCTCTGCTTGGTTCTTATAGGCTTTTTATTTTACCTTATTGTAGTTTAAATACAAGTCTGGACCTTTCCACTGTTTCTAGAAAATTAGCACTGAAAAATAGGAGAAAAAGGTATTCTGTTTTAATTCTCAAATATTTTATCCTCTTCCCATCCTACCGAATCCAACCACATAATATGTCGGAGGTCCTGGAACTGCAAGAAGTTGATTGATTTAAGTGTTGAAGTAGAGTCTGAGTGGGAAGAGGTAAATAGTGTTTTCATGGTGGTGCAGAAGTGTTAGTGTTTAAACATTAATCCATTGCCATCTGTCCTGCTGCTGTTACCCACATGCTGTTGGCCAGTACAGACAGCGTAACTACTACCCAAATGTTCAGAGCAGGGAAGGAGAAGTGATTTCTTTTTGTGGGAGAGACATCCCAAAAGTCAAAGAAATGGTGTTATTTAGAGGTAAATAAGTAGGTTTTAGAAGTATAGGACTGGGTTTGAAGGATGCAGCATACATCTTCAAAAGATGGTTCTAATTCTTTGTCTTTAGCTCTATCTAAAACTAATATTTCATTTAACTTCAAAAGTAGCTGCTGTGCATGCATTGTGACATTCACAAGGCTGCTGCTGGGTGCTAAGCATTATTAAATTACCTACAACATCTGGACCTTTAACAGGTCTCTGAGAGAACATTAAGATTTTATTTTTACCCCTTTTTTCCCTGATGTTCAGACAGTTCACTAATATTGTCAGGAATATATTGTTCTAAAGGGTGAAGGACAAAATAGGGGCAAAAACTGAGAAGCCTAACTTGATTAAATACAAAATTGATTAAATACAAAACAATAATTTAAAAGAAGGAGAATAGCAGCGAGATCTTTCTGGAGTTCTCCTTTATTTCTTAGTTGCAGAGAACACTTAGAGGTAGAAATTCAACAGCATGCTGATGTTCTTAAAGGTGTTGAAATAACAGCAGAGAGATTTTTCAAACATACGGGTTAAGAAGTAATTTTATTGTGGACTTTGATTCTTTCTTCAGCTAAGTTATCTTTAAAAAGTCTGAGTTCTGTCAGTTTTTTTATTGAGGCATTTATGAGAAATTGGTCTGTTTCTGTTTGTGAAAGAGATTCTTGCAAGAGAACAGTAAGGCTTGGAAACATTTGTGTTTGCCCATGAAAATTATTTGTCCGTATGAGATTGTGAAACTCCTAGACAGCAAGTTCTGGTTCACATCTATTAGGCAACTAGTATTAAAAACTAAATAACAAAAATATTTCAGTTTTATGGAATGTCCCCTCACATATCTTTAGAATATAAGAAATTGCATCTCAGTGTTATGTTGCAATTAGTATAATTTTCTAACAACATTAATATTGAAGTTTAATTTCTGTTTAGTGCACTGCTCCAAGTCCAATAAAAATACACAGTTCCAAAACGAACTTAAATGTAACACTGTAACTTTAAAAATACATTGGAAAATAGCAATTAATAACCACAGTTAGAACACTGCTCCTTTTTTGTGCTTATTTATAAATGAAATTGTTTATTTGCCTTTTTTTTACCTCCATTTAGAACAGGATTGACTTTCAACTTCCATATTATGCCAATACTAGATATATTTAATTGTGCCATTTGGAGATGGGCAAAGCTGTCTTGATGTAATTTGTCTCAAGTTTGTACAGGATATTTAAAGGTACATTTATTCTGGATTTTAAAAAAAATTTTAATACATAAATATATCTCTGAAAATAACTTCTTTTTCTTTAGGCTATTCTTAGAGTGATAAATATTGCAGTTGTAACTGAATTGTGAACAGATGGCATTGAATTAATGACTAGATGAATATTTTTAAATTTTGACTAGATTTCTTCCTGTGAAGAACAACATTCCATAAATCTGAAATTAATTAGTCACTGGGAATAGTTATCATTGAATCGCTAGCATGAGTTAGAGATCAAAATAATACAAAGTGGGCAATTTTTTCCAAATCAAAATTAAGGACTACCTTGCCTTTAAAATGAGTTATTACAACATCAGAGTTCCAAAACTTCATGATTTTGCTTTTGTGTTATTCTGAACAGATATTTTGGTTGTAGGAGTTGTTTTATTCCTCTTTTATCGTACATTTCATCAAGGCATCTGAACTCGTCATGACCTTAAACTTTTCACACACTTAAAGCTTCCTACCCATTTTGTTTCTGGTGCAGAATAAGAAGCCAGGTGCTAATTTAGCACATCTGTTTTTCTCTAGCTGAGTGATCTGGTTGGCTTGCCATACTTCCAATGCGAAAGCTTTCATCTAGTCCAGATGAAAATTCCACCTGTGCTGCGGTCTTGTCTCTGAATTTGCACATCCATCTCCATCTAGGTTATATTTCTTTCCAGGTACAGAATCATGCAGTCTTTTAAGGACACTTCAGATTTCCCAAGGGTATTAGCATAGCCTCCACAAGTGGAATATTTCAGAGGTGGACAATCTGGCAGTGGTTCAAATCACAAAGACAGAATTTCAGTGTCAGCAGGGTAACTGGCTGAGGTAGATGTCTTCATCAGTGAATTGAATTGCATCTTATGTGTTACAAGTCAACAATGAACTCCACTGAGAACCTTAATCAAAAGAGACACTTCCAGAAGCTAAGAGACCAAATATGCTTTTATCCTGCTTCTGCAGCTTTCTGGCCCTTGTCCCATTGTCAAGGGCAAGGAGACAAGTAATTTTCTAAATGGATAATGCAGAAATCCTGAGAGCTGGGTTAAGCCCTCATCGTCTTGTGCCATATCATAGCGGATGCTTGTTGCTCAGAAATCTGCAAATGCATTTCACTGGTCTGCCAAATAGCAGAAGGGTTTAAAATTTTCATTTTCTGGTCATCAGGCTGTATTTTTTTCTCTTGTTTTACTACCCATTAGTACCCAATAGTAGCCTTTTTGTAGATGAGTAATGTATCTTTTAGTATTTTGTACATTCTTTCATTAAATCTTTCTCAGATAAAGTGTGATTATATGAAATGGTAAGACCTTTTGCATAGATAGCTTCAGGATATTTGTACTCTCTAGCTAAAGCAGATAATCAGAGGAATAGTCAGTTTGTAAAAAATAGACTTTTTAATTCTTCCTTATATAGTAGTTATCAGTATTGAATTAATATAAAAATGCAAAATAGGGTTTTTTTAACATTTCTTTTTCAAGAAAGCTTCTAAATACTCTGGTAGCTCATATCCTTTGTTTCAGTCTTCTCTCTCAAAGTGTGATTAATTCAATTCTTTATCTCAAAAATTTTGATCTGCATTCAGAAAAATTATAATGGTCTAATTCACTACATTGTGAATATTATACAATATTTTTGAGTCACAACAGTTTTTATTTGAAGTTCATGGGAAACTTCCAAAAGCATTTGGAAGAACCATTTGTATCTTTTTAATAAAGTTGGGGGGAAAAAAAAGGAATATGCAATATACCCCTCTTAAAAATAAGGGTACATAAAAATATATTGACACGGTGAAGATTGGTAAAAGGTTGCACTCCATGATTTTGAAGGTCTTTCTAACCTGAATGATTCTGTGATTCTGTAAATATGAGCAAAAATATTTGCTAGCTTTTAATTTATATTAATAAAATGCCAAAAAATGTTCCAAAGGCCTCCTGGGTAAAAAATCTCAGAATAACTGTCTAATGCTTACAGAGAATATTACCAGTAAGAAAGACAAAAATGAAATGCTTTTGTTTTTAAATCTTCACAAAGTAAGATCCATAATAGTTATTTTAAAAGGTCACAGAATAAATGAGTAAGAGGAAAGGTAAGGAACCATTGGGTTACATGAATGTATTTCACTTCATCCAATTTCAGTCCAGTTACCTCAGAATAATAAAGCAGGATGCATAAAGTTCCTTGCATTACTAGCAGGTATTTTAGACAGCAGATGAGTGATAAGGCCTCAAAAGATGTAGATATGTCAAACATCAGATCTCTTTTGTAAGAAAAGAATAAAGCAGAGATGTTGAGATTTGTACATCGGTGAATTTTCAGTAGAATTTCTGGTAAATTGGTAGAATATTCATTAGAGAAGTCTGGCTAAAAGTCTGACCTAAAGGAAATATATAATGATAAACAGTAACAGGTTTAGCAAGGAATGATTGACCTTATGATCTGCTAGATGTTATATTTCCCAAGGAGAAATTTAACAGTCCTGTTTTGAGTTTCATCTGTCTAATGAAGACATTTCATACTCCCCATACTATTTCTACGTGCTCTTGCTATTTGATTTGAGTGTGGTGTTCATCAAGTACAGCAGGTAGTCAGGTATCTCACTATAAATTTTTCTGTCTTTTCTTAACTAATTTCTCTTCAGTGGAATGTGCATTTACTTAGAAGCAACTCTGTATTTTCATGAAACATGTAGTGACCAAAAAGCATAACTATAGTCTTACAGCCTAGCTCAGCTAATAGAGACAACGGAAATATTCCCACTAATTTTGTATGGAAAACTAGTGCCCAGACTGCTTCAGTAAGCCTCAGCTTCCAAAAGGTATATGCTCAGCTTTGTGAATTATTTATGTTGTAAAAACCAATCACATCACAGAAAGCTAAAAATGACAAGGTTAAGTATAAGGCTGAAAACTTGTGAAATTCTCTTAGGATTCAGTGATATTCAGGTTTCATTCATCATGAATAAGAAAAAATTGATAAGCTTTCTGCTCCCATTCACATTTTGTAGTACACAAAACATGTTAGGGTTATAAATAATACAGCTGCATGAGCTGGACTTTTGAGCTTGTCAATGGAAGCTAAGTTGATAAATGCAGCTATGAGAAGAATTTAACATATTGTGGCTATTTATTGATGCCACAAAGAAAGATTCCTGGAGAAGAAAGGAAAACATGTAGGAAAGATAATGTAATAGATCTGGTAATAAAAAATAATATATATTTATTTATAATTTAACCTACTATTTATTTATTATTTAAAAATTATTTATTTAATAATCTAATTTAAATTTAATTTATCCATTTACATATTAAAATGTATATTTATTATTAATATGTTTATTATATACTATTTGTTTATGTTTATAATGCATCTATAGTATTACGTGAAAAATCAGTCCAATAGAAAAGTCATCTTACTTGCCACAAGCCTCAGTTCAAGAATCTAGATCATGTTTTGAGTAAATTGAACTTAATGGGATTATAAGTAGAGCAAAATATATGGTGTGAAGTCCTACAGATACATTTTGGTGCCTGACATATCTTCCTGTGTCTTGCTTGGCTTTCTTTTCTACGGACCCATATAAGCAATGAAAATATTATAGCTAAAACTACAGACAATGAACATCCTTTTAACCATTACAGAAGCAAAATAAATGTGTTGACTTAAAGCTCAAATAACCTTCAAGAAGTAAAGAATCACATTTTTCTTTCATTGACCTGTGTGTATTGCTCATAGATGGTGAAATTATGAACAGCTGCATCTGATCAGACTAAAGGTCTGTTCAGCCACGTAATTTCTGAGTCCCATTGAAAATACCATATGTTCAGTATTTTATATATGTTAGGTAGAAGGAAAAGGACAGAATTGCTCTTGAGCTGTTGTGGCCACATACAGAAGTAGGATGGAGAGTGCTGTCTGCTGCAACTTTTATGCAACTTCCACATGCTATTTTCATAGCTGGGGTTCCACTGTCAAGATGCACCAGGAAGACTGACTGCAGGAAGGATGTATTCTATCCATTGCAGAGGCAACAGGCAATATTTTAGAGTTGTTTCTCAGTGAAACTGATATACCATATCAATGGTGGATTTGACAGTGCTGGTTTTATGTTGGACTCTATGATCTTAGAGGTCTTTCACAACCATAATGATCCTATGATTCTACAAAGTTCCTAGAAGTAAAATCTGCCTGGGATGGCAGAATTTTCCTTCAGATTTCATTTGACAAAGTCCTAAACCTGTAATATCACTAATCTTTCATGGATATTAGTGGGTCTGTAGATCATGATGAAGGAAGTGTCCTACCTGATTCAGTGTCCTGCCCAGTTCTACCGAGTTTCCTCTTATAATAACGTGTGACTCATTCCTATGCTAATAATTTATGTTGACAGCTGTTATTTTTCACTCTGAAAAAGGGTAACAAACGTGTACTCTGCTTCTTCTGGCCTAGCATTTGCCCCAGCTTCCCTTGTCTGAGTAGATAATCATTCAGACTAGGAAACCTTGAAGATCAACCTCTCCTAGGAGCAGTAGCTTTCTGACATCTCTACAGCACGGCCATCAACTATTGACAGACTGAGCTAAGGGGTTTTTTACCTTCATGCTTTTTAGATATAATGAAGATGGTCCCTTCCTCAGCAAACGGAACACAGAATATGTTCTGATTGCTGTGAATCTTTGATTCCTCAATGCTTCTACTCAGCTGGTATGAATCCTTCACTTGCATTATTGCTCTTGCATTCACTGAAAATTTTTTGAGATCTCTGCTGGCCAAAATACCATAATAGCTAACATTCCTGTGAATATTAAAAAAAATTTATCTAGGTGTATACTTTGCAAATATTGATTTTAGACCCAGATGAGTGTTGAATCTTCATTAAAAATGCTTCATCTCTTTTATCTCCAATCTCAGAAGCATCAACACATTCTGATGAAAGTAACTTCCTTTGTCATCCACTTAAACTCTGCATTTAATAAATTTTTGAATAACCCATTTTTCATTGAAGAACCTGAAGAAAGTATATTGAAATTTATTATATCTCCTGTTTACAAGGATCGCTTTACGGTAATTCCATTTGAATTCTAATCCCTATATTTAATTTCAGGTTGTTGATTTTTTTATCTTTGTCTGTGTCTGAATTTGTTGTGTGCTGGCTGGACATGGAAGGTGATTGAGAAATCAGACACAACTGCTAGCATTTGTAATCATATCTAAACCTTGTAAGATTGGCAAGTTTTTGTTACTATTTATTATCATACCTAATAATGGTTCTAGTTAGTATTTCTGAATCATAATGAAGTACTGTAAGACATCATTGACCTTAAAATGCAAAATGTTAGAACACACGTTCTTTGTGTTATTATGATATTACTTAATGAGTAAGTAAAAATCTCTACAAATTCAAAGCAGAGACAGTTCTTGTTTTGAAATTTAATCTCTATTACTGTTAATCTGGATTATAGAACCATAATTTTCTGTATTTTTACTGTGTTTACTGCCCAACATTTTCATTTAATGCATCTTCGCTATAGTTAAAATGAATGATTTTAGACTTTGAACTATTTTAAATGTAGCTGGTTTAATGATATTTTCAATTATACAACTGCTGTGCAACAAGCATGTGTTATAAACCATTATTACATACCATGTATGTATGAATATGAAACATATATTTTTCATCTATATACTTTAAATGAAAAGAATTTCACAGAAACATAATGATTTCATTGAGAATTATACAACTGAATTTACAAGTAAATAGTTTTCCTGAACACAAGATGAGAAAAGAGTTTGTTGTGGACATCCCTTGAACCTGATTAAAGTTGTTACAGAGCCAACTCCATGTCTAGTATGAAGTAGACTAGCAGTACAGTAAGGAGTAGCAAAGCTAAACAGCTTTTCTGATAGCCATGTGTTTGATAGAAATTACCTTTCCAAACAGAATTTAGAAGATAGATTTTCTTATGTGATCCCTGGACTGAAATATGAATTATTCAAGCAGATATGATTTGCTGAAAATAGTGATTGCTCTACAAGTTTGAGATTATAAATTCAAAATATTTCCTTTGTTCATGCATGATATTCTAAGACTTGAGGCATTGTTTTTGTTAGTAGTGCTGTTAAAGATTCAGACATTTTATGAGATGAGTATTTTTTGTAGAGTGTTTTTGGTACACAGCAATTTGCTTTACAACTAAGAAGATAATACCCAAATACATTGCAAATGCAACTGCTTGCTCCTATTTCAACTGGGAAATGAAAATGTAATGAAACAGAATTCCATTTTGATAGCATTGATTACTCTGTAGGCAGTTTAACTTTTCAAATCCAGTTTTATAACATTCACACCTGATTCTATGTCAAAGAGACAGATTTAACATGTGTTGTGTTTTTAGTACTCTCTCAAGTACCTTGAACACACTAACTACTGCTTCAGCAATTAGCAACGAATATCAATACACCATTAAGTCCTGAGTGCAACATGAAGTAAAAGCCCATTTATTTTAGCATTAAAATTTATTTACTTCCTGCAATGGTACTTTGGACTAGCTGAATTCTATGTGTACTTTTATACAATGTGATTCTGAGCAGCACAAATGCTGAACATCTAAAATATATGCATTTCTTAGTCAAAGTTCCAGATCATTGTTAAGTAATTTTTAATGAAGACCTATATTATACTAAATACATCATAAGATTTAAAAATCAGTTATTGAAACATGGGCTGTCACTTACAGTGATACATGTTGAGTAAGAATGTGGCAGGTCTTTTCTCTTTTTGATTTCTGACACATTTTCTGTTAATTTCTTTTCCTTGTACAGCTAACAACTTTTATGGGTGTAAATTAGCAACATCACAGTACTTATAATGCCACTTGCTTTTAGGTGGCTAAGCTATCATCAGCACTTAAATAAAGATGAAGCTATTAAGTTATTTGTAATTATCCTTTGGTTTCCTGAACCACAAGTATGGTTGCAAGATAAGAGCATCCCCAAACTCCTGCATTTGGTTTGCATGGGAGGATTCAGGTAGTTTGGGGAGGGTGCAGTTACAGGGGTGGCTTCTCTGAGAGGCTGCCAGAAGCTTCATCCATGTCCCACAGACTGACAACAGTGCAAAGGAGTAGAGCATCCTACCCAGTTGTACTGGTAACCTGCATCACTAGGTAATTGATGGCATTTTACACAACTCAAGTGTGTCTGCAGGGCACCACTATCAAGGACATCACCCACCTTTGGAAAGTTATGAATGAATTGCATTAAAGAGAGATATTTTTAAATATATATTGTGATTACAATTACCTGATGGACTGTTAGACCTGTTTTACCATTTGTCAGTGAGCATTCTGGAATGTTTGTGGGATGTAGCATTTATCCCATGGCTAACATTAGATTATCTGAAATCTGCCCCTATGTGTTTTTACAAAGATTTTGTGTTTCAAAACAAAGCAAACAACCTGATTAACACATTTTAAAAAAACTTCAGCTGTGGAGGGGGGAAGAAAATACCAATTTACATATTTACAGAATAAACATGTCTAAATTTTAAAAAATGCATCATCACAAGTATTTTGATAATTCCTTTTCATTTTTTTCTTTGTGAATTAAAAATACCCAGATTTTTTTTGCAGTAAAAACATAAGTTCATCTGAAATTAAGAGGAATTATTTTGATTACATAGCTGATTCTGCAAATTATGGGCTGCTAAGGCAATTCCTTGGCCAAAATTCATTATCAGAGTTTTATATTCCTTATTACATGTTTTGATACTATGCACTTGCATATTGAACTGAAATCTTCCATATTATGGAGGCAGGAGTTTTTTACAAACTTATAAACCAGATTGTTAAACTGAGATGACATGCATTAATTTCTTTGTCCATAATTCCCTCCCCATAATTTTTCCCATATAGATTGATTCCAGTAATGCATTACAAGTCTAATTAGCGATCAAAGAGAAAATTTCAGATAACTATTCCCTGAAAGAATGTATCTTGCCTTATATCTGGTTGTGCCATATACAGGCCATTGCTTTTTAACACCATTTTCAGAAGTGATGTTTGCTTTCACTTGTTAATAAAATTTTCAGAAACAATTTAGTAGATGAAACACTGCAGAGTAAGGATAAGACCTGTAAATTGAAAAGTATAGTGAATTTAAAAGTCTCAATATCTGCAAACTTTCTTTATTGCAGTTAGATCAATTCCATATATCCATCCAATTTCAGAATTATTTTAGGGTTTTTGAGCTTTGAGACATTTGGGAACATTGTTTCATAAAATATGACCTAAATTGTGATATCTTAGTTCACGTTTTTTGTTTGTTTTGGTGTTTTGTTGTGGTTTTTTTGTTATTACATTTTCTAAGTCTGCAGTAGAACTGAACGAAGAATACCCTTTTCTGCTGTGTTGATTTGTATGTCTTAATGTAACAGGGTCATGTGTTATTTTTATTTTTTCATTGGCAAGAAACTGCAATTTAAACTGAACAAACCCCAGAAAACGCTGTCTGAATTGGCATTTCAAGATCTCACTGTTTAAGTACATTCTAAATTTTAGTGTTGATTTCCACATAATGCTGAAATAGATCTTTTTCATAGTTATTTCTGTAAATTACTTTAACAGTATTTTATAAAGCAAATTATCTATCAGGCTTACAGAAAGCCAAATATTTTAGTAAAGAGTCATATATTCAATATGTTTTGGATATTCCATGTATGCCAATGATTAATTCTTGCAAAATATCTTAGATGCAATGGTCACTTCCTTGATTTCAGGAGCTGATGCTGTGGAAGCTCAGTGTAAGAGATTTGAAGTGAGAGCAAGTGATGGTGGAAAAGTATTGTTCTCTGCAGATGAAGATGAGATTGTCATTGGAGCCGACAGACTGAAAGTAACAGGTATGGTAATATTAAAGTTTCTAAATTGATGTAAATTTATATATTTTTAATATCTTTAGTAGTAATTAAACTATCAATCTTCTGCAAAATTATAAACCACTGCAGAGGAAAAAATCTTCTTGTTATTAGTGATTGTTTGACCAACCAAAAGATACTGCATGATCTAAATACCAATTCCACTAAAGGTAGACTTGAATTTAAACTCTGCAGGATCAACTGTGGTACAAATCACACCTACCACTATATTTTGGCTTTTATATGTCACCATTAAGCATTGTTTTGTGGTGTGTGTGCCATTTGTTCCGATAATGCTCCTTCAAAATTATAGAAACTATTGTTATATATGGTAAGCTTTGTCTCTTCTGAACACAAAGTATCAAGTCTACTTTCCATATGAATTAAGGGTATGTACTCTGCTTTATTTCATGCGACTCAGCTGAAAAACCTTGCCTTGACTTGGCTATATTAGCTTATAATGAAATAAAGGTTACTGTTATGGTTTCACCACAGCCAGCAACTAAGCCTTGCACAACCACTCACTCACTTCTTCACCTGTGTGGGTGGGAGAGAGAACTGGAAGGGTGAAAATAAAAAAAAATCTCATGGGTATAATGAGATAAAGACAGTTCATTAGGTAAAAGTCACACACACAAGCAAAGCAAAACAAGGAATTAATTCACTGCTTTCCACAGACAGTGAGGTGTTCAGCAACCTGCAAGGAAGCAGGGCCCCATCATGCATAATGTGGAAAAGGAGAATCATACTGAATCCTGCTAAGGCTCAAACATGGTCATAATACTAAATGCTGAGAAAATTAATCTTAGGTGTACAATTGACACAGGAGATTTCAAAGCATATATCGTAAGTTAAAAAATGATGGCGCTAAGAATTAGGTTCCCCGCCATTGAGAAATGCAATCATAAGTTTTAGATGTCATGATCATTATTTTTTAATCAAACATTTGGCAACATAAGAATTAATTTTATCCAAAGATTGTGTGATACCTTTAAATTCTTCAGCAAACACATGAAAGGTGATGAGTCCCTGTGGGCTGCATCAATCAGACTGTATTACTCCACATGGCATGATATCACTGATGAAACCTGGCAGGAAATCATAAAGTCAAACATCAACCAGAATTTTTTTCTTTAGTTTATTTTTCTTTAGTTTGTTTTCCTCTAGTTTATTTTTTTCAAGCTTTTGTTTTTATTATCATGGTGCCTTGGGGTGAATATAGGAAAGGAATTATGGGAGAAGAAATAAAAAAAAATTGAATATAAAACAGAAAAAATGAGATGTCCTTATTTGGAGATAAAGCTCTCACATGTATTTATTTAAGGGTGGTACTAGAATGAAATTATTTTATTTTTTTCTGTAGCAATCAATAGTGTCTCTTTGGAAACACGTCACTGTGAATGGGTCCAATAAATGATTTATTTTGGTAATTAATTTTCAAAGTGTGCCCATGGGCATTTATAAACTACCGTGGTAATGTGGGATTTTTTGTATATGATTTTTTCTCCATTCAGAAGAATGTTTTTTAATGCTTAGATTTTAAAAGAAAACTATCATAAGCCAGTCTATGAAATTGTTGATTCATAAAAACTTGTAACATTAAGTTGACAGCTTCTCACTGATTATTTCTTGTCACATTTTTATTTGTAAATTTTTATATAGGCAGCCTATTCCAAGGAGAATGGTACAGTAGAAACAGGGTGGTAATCCAGATATCAATTTAATTCCCAGATAAGAAAAATATGGAATCAGAATTATTACTTTCTGGTTTAGAGATATTGCAGTTATATGTTTCTATATTAAGAGTCTCTCACTTTAAAATTAGGCAATTGGCTGGTTTAGTTTAAACTTCTTATTCCTCCTTCCATTGCTGGTTTTTCTTTTTCTTTTAACTGTATTAGTTCTTTTCTACTTTATTACACAAAGAAAGAAGAAAAAGGGTTCAAATTTTGCTTTGTATCATAGAGCTTTGGAGGGAGGAAAGAGAAAGGCTTGATGAAGTAGATATATTGTTAAAGAACTGGGGAAACAAGTAGTGATAAGAAGCTCATCTTCTGGTGGGCTCACGGGTTCCTTGCTCCATCTCTTATATTCACCCTGCTGTTCCAATGGACAGCATCTATGGCATCATGGAGGCTTCTCTCTCTCTGCAGCTACAGAACAAGAGCACCTGTTTGATTTTTACTTCTCTTATTTGAATCTTAATTCAAAGTTTTCTTCCCTTTGCTTTTATTTCATTTTTCTTTCGATTGGAATATGATCTCTGTCAGATACTCGTGTAGCAGAGCTGTGCTGGCCACCTTGCTGGTGAGAGTACGAGCACACATCACGAGGCAGCTTTATCCTGCCAGAGTACTTTTGAGAAAGACTAAGAATCCCTAGGTCAGCATACATTTTTCTGAGACAATGCTATGAAAGAAAGTTGTATGAAAACCTTCACTGGATACCTCTGTTAGTATACTTTGTTTTTCTCTTTTTCCTTAAACCAAACTCATAGTTAGCAGCTCTATAAGAAGGACAAAGGAATGTGTAACTCGCCTAGTTTTAGTCAAACTATGCCTGCTTTTTTTTGACAAGGTAAATGTTTTTTTTTTCATCTCTTGTCTTCTGAGGTGGCTTTCTTAATTAAGGCTAAATGCACATTACCAGAAACTCTCTTTTTTTTCCATTTAACTTATAATTTGCTATCCAAATTATACAGACATTTTGCTTTTTGAAAAGGGTATTTCTCTCTCTATGATTTTGAAGGAGAAAAGACAGCAATGTAACTCTCATGTTGTCTTCTACATGTTCTTTTAATCTATATAACTCCTTCACTTTTCTAAAACATTCTTTATTAAACATGATTTTATCTCTGACCCATCCAAGACCCAGAAAATCTATAGTGTAATTTGTTTTGTTCCAGGTTTACATAGCTTCTATATAAGTTATACTTGCATATGTGGCTTTTTATGTTTATTAATTATGCTTAAAAAAGGCAAAGAAAAAATAGATTTTGCCAATTAAATGAAATAGGTCTTCCATCAGAAGCCATTGCTGTTCTGCAGTCAAATCCAATTATGTTTTCTAGATGTAGCAAATCAGCTGTATCATTTTTTCTAAATAACCCGGTCTAAATTGGTCAGAAAATATAACTTATCTCTAAGGAAATCTAATTAATTTTGTTTCCTACTACTTTCTTAATTGCTGGATTGTTTTCTTTCATCTCTTATTGCTGCAGATCTGGGTGGTATAGTCTGTTTTAGCACAGGACCTGAAGTCCTTTCTCGATAGAACTGAATTTTTTTGTTATGATTATTAACATAACAACAGTAATACTTTTCCTCCAAAAAGAAATAAGGAGCTACATAGAATCTCATCAGTTATAGTTTTACCAAGGTTTTAGATCTGTAGAGTTCAACTGCTTCATAATTGTTGGAAACACAAATTTTTCAGATACATGAAGTTCCATATCTCTTCCATGATAATTGGTTGAAGATCACTTTTTTCCATATTTCAAACATAAAAATAGTTCTCATTGGGGGAATTGCAGTTGTACAAAGGTTTGCATATTGTTGCTATTTGTTGCTAGCAGTAACATTTATAACAAAAGTAAGAGGCATAAAAAATTTGCAGGTCATTATGACTTCCTAAGTGCCTTCTTCCTTATCAGTACAATTATGTAGAAAAATGGAAGTCAGAAAAGGGCAGTAGAGTACATGCTTTGGTAACTTTTTCAGATTAATAGCAGGACGTGTATAAGTCAAATCTACATTGACACCAAAACAGTGTCAGGAAAAAATATGTGAAGGGCTGCAAGTATCTTTTTCATTACACTGAAGTATATGCTTACAGTGGATTCAGTATGGCTTTTGATCAGTCATTGACTTCACTAGATGAAAGATGAGAGCCTTGATGTGTCAAGGAAGCTTCAGAAGGTTCCAGCATACTTATATTCTGATAATATTCTAATAATAATCAGAATTAATATGCAGAGGAGTGCATCAATACTTCAGTTTTGATTTTAAGATTATGCTGCAGGACTGGGAGTCTGCAGGTAATTGAAACATAGAAAGGTCTTCCAGGGCAGTTTAAAGGAAATGATAAAATAGAAATATGGCTTATGGCTATAAAAAGGAAATATGACAGAATTATGAGGAAATGTATGTGAATTGCAAATTAGGTTGGAGAAGTAGAAATAAAATATTTATAACAAGTACTGAAATGTAGAAAAATAACTTATTATTTGATGTATGTGGTTATTACAGTAGGCTTATATCTAGTGCTTTGAGAGACTGAATAGAATTTCAGTATGAATGAGAAAGAAGATCTTGGATTTGCCACATTCAGTGGGTGGATTGTCGTTCCAGATAGATGGAGTTTGGAGAGTGAAGTGGCATAAGATGAGGGGAAGCACTTAATCACTTTAGGGTGGCTTATGGAGCCAAATTATCTGACCACAGTAAAACTACTGTATTTGATGTTGTACTAAAATTTAATCCTTTAAGCAGATATGACAAATTCTTGCTATCCTGAACACTGAATGAACCAGAATTCTTTTATCACCATCTGTCAGTAACAAAAATGTATCACATATATAGGATTTCTGTGTTTCCTGAGTAATGAGTACACTAATATGTACTCCAGTGACGAATAAGGTTTCTGATAGGCTTATTTAGATCTCAAGAAAGCACTTAATGTCCAGGCTTGTCTTAATGGGAACTCTGACTGAAAGGTAATATTATTGTGGTAGTCTAACCGCTTGGCAAAGGAACAGCCTGTCAGAGCATTACTCTGGATGCACAACTATAGAGCTGATTATAACGACATATATACATATATATATATACATTTATCTGACTCCAAGCTGTCTATGAACTGAAAGCTTTATAGGCAGGCTACAAATGGTGAGAATAAATAAATAAATAAATAAATAAATAAAATTTCTTATCCAGTACATTGCTTAAATATATTTATATCTTCTATTTGAGGGTAGAATGCATCCAGCCAGCTCAGATTCCAAGCAATGTGTACTTACACCAGCCTGCAGGTGACTGTGTAGATTGTTGGAAGAATACATTAACCTAAGGATAATAGCAGTTTATTGGCAAAAGAAACATTTTGATTTTTGGCACTTAAAAATGTGTCAAGGAAAAGAAGAACTGGTCTCATAAACATATGTAAAGTGAAATAAGTCTTAGTAAAATAATTTTTTCTGAAAATGGAATAAACCGTAAAGCAGACAAATGTGCAAACAGTTCTGTCAGAGAAGGAAAACATGCTCAATTCCTCTACAGCCATTTCACTGAAAAATACTCATCTAGGTTGTTCTGTAGACTGAGATATAGAAGAAGCCAGCATACAGTCAGGCAGAAGAAAGGAAAAGAAAGGGAAAAAAAACCCCAGACAGCTAAATAACACTCTTTTGAAACAGAGGTAGAAAATCATCTCCTACATATATAGTCAACCTTTCTATAATCCATACTTTTTGAATAACTCTCTTTAAATAATAGACTTTTTTTCCCCTTTTTTTCATGATAGCATCAGTTACAAGAGAAGACAGATTTTAATCCTTTCCTCTCCTTCTGGGCTGTAATCTATTTAATTCTATTAAATAGGTTTTGTTTTTTTTTTTTTTTAAGATGATTCTGTTCTTGTCTGAGCTGTTCCTTTGCAGAATGCAGCCAGCAATTTCTCAAGGTTAGTGGAGACCATTTTCCATGTTCTGGTACAGAGCACTATCAATCCAGAGTCTGGTTCAAACTTACAGAGTGAATCTGATTTTCAGGTTAAACCTTTGACATCAAGATAAGGCTATTGGATATTTGTGGCCAATGTAAGAATTAATATTGTAAGAAAAACCTGCCAATGTCTGCAACATACTCCCAGTCATATTTCACGTTCCCTGTTGAAGGACTGTGCAGAGTCCACAGATGCAATTTAAAATAGTTCTAGTTTGAAGTATCTGAGTGGCATGATACGAGGCAAACCCACATGACATATGGAAGGATCAAAGTTCAGTGGAAAATTGCCCCACTATTAGTAAGCTAACTCCTAAATCAAACCAAACCAGCTTGTTTTGAAAACACACACTAAGCATTCAGAAGGTCTTGATGCAGGAACCAGGTATTAATTGGGTTCAGATTTTGTAGCAACATTCTAACTCTTAAACCTGAGCTAAGTCTGACACTCACATGCCCTCGGGCTTTTTAGTTTTGAAAATGCACATTTAAATTGCAGCAGCCAGACCCATCTCTATTTTTAAAATATAGCTACTCACAGGAGGGAAGGGTGAATCATAAAAGAGCTCCAACGTTCTTATTTTACTTTTTCATGCCTTAAAGAATTTGCTTGTGGTTTATTTATACCTGGAAAAAAAATTCTGTTGTTGGAGATAAGGGTCAGGCTGCAGAACGCTATAGGATTTCCGTTCAATAAAAAAGAGTATTTGGTTCTGAATACTCACCCTATAATGATGACACTACAGGCCAAAAATATCTTGCTTTGTCCTGGAGAAGTGTTCTCATTAGGTGCTAGGACATGTAATCATTTGGATTTCAATTTGTAAAGCTTTCAGAATAGGAGAAATACTGTTACATTTTCAGGAGATATTTAGGCATCTGACTTTTCACTGAGAATATACTGATGTACCTCTTACTGTGAGACATGTAATACATGTCAGAACTGCACTTCATTTTCTCTGAATTCTATTAGAACCCACTACAAACTGGCTTTTTAATTTTTATCCAACCATAAACAAACTTTTATCCCAACTTTAGGGACAAGCTAATGTATTTAGTAACCACAAATTGCATGGTGAGATTATACAAGCATTTGTCATGACATACATCATACTTTACAAACTTGCATGAATAAACAGGAAGATCCTGACTCTAAATTTAGGTGGAAAGTAGAAGAAATCCTCGTATGAAGGTACTGTTTGAGTCCATGGCAGTCACAGTCTGATACAAAGCCTTACTCGGAGGAAGAGTCAGGTCTCTCTCAGTAACCTCTTGGACTTCACTGTTTTCCCTAGGTCTGTTTATAAAGCAAGTATGCAGGTATTCAGGCAAAGCTGTGAAAAACATAGATTCCAATAATATCTGCTCTGCAATACATTTCAAAACTTATTCATAGCAGACTCCTATAAGCTAGGAATAACTTCGCACACAGGAAGCAACTCCAGAAAAAAAAATTATTTCACCCACAAAAATATGGCCTGCAGCTTTCAGCCTACATTTAAATTCCTATCCTCATTGTGGCTAATGATGAGTTTAAATTTCACAGTGTCTGACAGCATTAAACTCAGCACACCAAGACACAAACATAATAAGCCGTCATTTTGGCTTTAGAAAAATATCATCAATATATATAGGCCTTTGTATTTGAATTGAAAGTGCATAATGATGTATCTTTGCTCAAGGTTCAGAAAGTACAGAAGTATGCATGTGTTATGAAGTTTAAGAAGTATAGATAGAAATGCTTAAAAATTCAGAATAGATCATGTAAATTCCAAAAGTAAGAGTGGTAAAAAATCAACACATATTCTATGAAAGACATGAAATTATGTGTGGTAAAAATTATCTCACAAAAATAGAATGAAGAAAAAGCCTCAATATCCAGGCAGAAGCGGATGCATCTGAAAGCTGTATAACTGCTCTGAGATTCAAAATAAATTATTATTTATACTTCATGGGTATTGAAGAAAGGGCAAATAACCTATGTAGTAATGTTGACCACCAGATCAAAAAAAAAAAAAAAAAAAACGAAAAA